>JAXDDW010000004.1:12945000-13212500 GCA_034670385.1 Hoplostethus mediterraneus
GTTAATACAGTATTTAGATTATAGGAAGAGAATGCATTAAAGTGGTGTCGGTGGCTGAGAGATCTTGATTGATCAAAAGGGCCATTTATATCCAAATGAGCAGCATCAGCAGGGGAACCTCTTTTTTATTTTAGAATTAGGCTGACAGAGAGATAGGAATGCTCCATCCTATCTCTTCCCAGCTCTGTGAATTAGACATTAAAAGATCAGGAGAGGTTCCACCTTTGTTTGTTCGGCTTTTGACCTTGGACCACGCAGAGTAGAAGAGGTAGATAGAGAGAGAGATGAGTAGGTATACGTACTTTATTTATCCCAGAGGGAAATTCAGTCTCGTACGGCAACATAATTGTCACAACTTACAAGACAGAATAAATAACACAGCAAAACACTAAAACTAAAGTTCATAAAACCAAATAGAAAAATGATATATTCACCCCCTTGTATAATCACTTGACCTTTTGACCAAAATAAACACTATGCCCCCCCCCAATATTTGGATAATAAACAACAGAATTTCTATGCTGTCCACCAGATACATACAAGTCTGTATCCTTATTGATATAGGAATTCTCACATTCCTATTCAAATCAGCATTGAAATTTCAATTGGAGTGTCCTATACTATCTGTGAATTATGTTTGAAAAGGAGCCCCTCCACCCTTTTTGTGTTTACTTTTTAGTGCTTGGCCCTAAATGAGTTCTACATAAAATTTCCTATTCAACAAGGAAATGGGAATTTTGATTGCCCCGTCCTGTGAGCGAAGATGGCCTATCTGTGGAAAACAAGGGCATCAGGAAAGCAGTCACCTTTTTTATTTACCTTTTAATCCTGTCCTCAGTGTGTATCTGCGAGCGCTCCGACCACCGAGCCCTCGGGCCGAGGGGTCGCTGACCCCTAACCCCCCGACCCCCTCAGCTGGCCAAACTCTAACCCTGGGACAGATGGATAACGCACTCTATTTTTTATCTCCTCTGCACCACACTCTCCTTCTCTCCGGCCTTTGCCACAGCTCTTCCTTTAACCTCCTCTCCTCTTATCCCCCTTCCTGTCCTTTCTTTCATCTTCCATCTTCCTGCTCTTGAATCCTTTAACCCTGAGATCCACTCCTCTCTAATGTACTCCACTCTCTTGTGTTTCACCATTACTCCTTTTCTTCCTCCTACACTCCTCCCCTCCTCTCCTGCTCTAATTTTTTTACACTATGGCTTGCATATTTTAGCCGTACCCTTTTTTTTTCTCCACTCAAAAACGTCTTTACCCAGGTTATTCAGTCTATCAGTGGTACATGAACGCCCCTGAATACTCATACATTTTGTAATGTAGTAGGCCTATCATAGTGTCTCCAAAAGAAGAAAACATTGAAAATATGACAGCCTATTACTTATTTCATTTGACAGATTCAAATCATATAACTCCTGTAAGTCCTAAAACTCTGATTTCCTTACATTGCTCAGCATTCACCAACTCATTTCAAAACAAGACCAGCAATTATGCTTATAAATGCTTTGTGTCTGCTAAATATTTTTGGTAATGTTAAAATAAAGTTATGGATTTCACTCAGGTCTGTTCATACAAATAGTGATATTGTGGTAAATAAGGTAGATCTGTGTTTCAGAAAAGCATTAATTTATGTTTCCCCCCTGAAAGACTGATCCCTGATACTATTTATATGATGTATACTATGAATATGTGCTATAAAGATCCATATCAGCCTATAAAACGTGGATAAACTTTATTCCACAAATAAAAAGGAGGGTAAAATCAAGTTACCCTTCATTGCACCCCTGGTTATAAATCATTTCAAGTCCATCCAAAAGTAATTTTATTCATGCTGCAATGGAACATTTTCAATACACCTTATTGAGAATCAAGTTATTTGAACTCATATCTGTGTGTCTTAATGTATGGGATCATTATAAACATTTATGCAGCAGGAGAGCCTCCCGTGCCAAAGGGGCTGACGCTCTTACGGATCGAACCTTTCGATTGATACTGAAACAATTTGCATACTGATTCCCTTTCAGTGCGCACGGATCCATAACATCACCGGCCGGCTATTCAAATGCGCCTGCATCCAGAAAAGCACGGAGAGAGGCACGGCACCGGACGAGGAAAAGAGAGGTTTTCCGCAGGACGGATAATTTGTCGGTGAAACGGAGACGCGCGCTGAGGATCTTTACCGTGGTCAAGATTTGGGACTCTGCATGCTGTGGAGAAAGCTGGAAGCCGGAGGAGGAGGACGAGGGAGAGGGTGGGACAGGGAAGAAACCCACGGAGGAGACGCACAGATGCGAGCGCGTCCTCTGTTTTTTTTGCTCGTCCGGTGGAGTTAAAGAGTTGATGTAAATTGATAAATTGATGTTCAAGCTTTGTCGTTTTGTGCGCTGGTATATGGGAGTGAGCTGTTAGAGGTGCAGGAGAATAGGATCCTGCGGTAAAGTCGGGGACTGTGTGTGTGTGTGTGTGTCTGTGTGTGTCTGTGTGTGTGTGTGTGTGTGTGTGTGTGTGTGTGTGTGTGTGTCACAGAAAAGAAGAGTTTTAATGCTGACACTTTGCACCCTGGCACCCTGGTGAGAAGAGACACGGACAAAAGAGCGCAGTCCGAGTCTGACGCAAACCAGATGCATCTGCAGAGCAACCATCACCCAGCTCGGACAGATCAACCTGTAATAACATGCATATAACTGCTGTCTGCTTGGTTATCCAGGCGGCTTCGTGTTTTTACTTTCAGCAACGTTTCACAACGTTTAAATCATGATGGAGTAATATTATAGATATAACGAATAGTAATGCATTTTCCATTCAATTCTATTCTATTCCATTCCAATCTATAGCCTTGTTAATTTGTAGGGTGAAGTTATGGTATTTTATAATTCAGGGCCTAGTTTAATGACGCAGCTTTTTAACGAAAACATAAGCATAACCACAAATGCACGACGCGTCCAACTTCTTATGCCCGTGCGCGCATACACACACAATTGACCTTCAAGCTCTTTGCAAAACTGCAGTGAAGAAAATGATTCAACTATAGCTATTCTTTCACATGAAATAGTCTGGTAGTAAATATTTATCTTAACCAATAACATCATTATCCTAAGTGATATGTCTGCAGTTAGCATGTACTTTATTTAGGTGCACTAGATACTGGGATATGTCCAGAAAGAATGGTGTGCCTGAAAATGTGTACTTCCGTCTTTTATTGGAAACCGGCCCCACCCACGTGTTGTTGTGGGTTTCAAGAAATGTTGATCCATTTTGATGCAATAAGCGAAATCTATGACAAGAAATTCAAAATGATTAGGCTTACTGTTTGCAGAATGATTGTAGGCCTGGCTTATATAAAACGGTTGAATTTGGATATATTCTCCCAATAATTATGGATAATATTTGTCGGAATTGTAATGATTTGCCTCGACGTACTTGATATTAAAGTGATATAGACGATATATACCGTATAGGCCATACTGTAGTGTGCCATGACAGGGAATCCAGACAGTAAGTAGCCCATCTATTAGGCATATAGGCTGTTGCACGAGTAATTATTGTGATGCACACTACGACTCATTCTATTGAATATCTTCATCATGTCAGACATTTTACACAGCAAAGGAAGAACAAAATCAAGATTAGAAGAGATTGGTTTAATACACAATTTAGTACAGACAAATTAGCGAGACAACTTTAAAAAACGTTTTGCCACAGATGCGGATAAGACAGCTTTTAATTTCGCAGCACTGTTCACTGATGTGTGAATAAGGGCCATACAGCCACAGCCCAATTCAGTAATGAAGTCAATTGGATTTGTCCCAGTCTATATGCATAAGCCGAGGTTGGTGTAATTAAAGGGCTGGTTTGGCTATCGTTAACACGGTTTTGTTGTCATAATTGGAGTCTTACCAAAGTTACAAGGAGTAATTGGGCGGCATATGGACACCTTAATGTAAAGTGATGCCTTATTCAGTTCACATGAGTGCACGACTCAGAGCAAGTGACGCGGAATAACACAAGTGAAGAGGCAGTTGATTTACCCCTGAGCAAGGCAGCAGCTGCTCGTCAGCCATGATGGCATTTTTAATACAAAAAACATTAAGAAATAAATTCCTAAATAAATTGCAAGAAACTTTAAAATGCCGACGTTTATTATGGCAGCCTCTTGTTTATTTGCTGCAGTTTGGCCGGGATATCCCCTCGTTTTTTTTGAGTTAAAAGAAAACTTGGGCTAGTTCGTTTTAAATGCTGCTATTTCCTATTCGATTTATGTTGAACGAAGAAAAAAAGAAGATATGCAGATACAAGAAATATAAGACTTCTGTGTTAACGCTTAGTTAGCAGATAATGTAATCTCGGCCTGGCTAACATGACTTGTTTATAGGCTGCTAATTGTTCGTCAATGTGGTCTAAATCGCATTTTATTCATGCGTTGCTCTTTTTTTTTATTTGTCTTTTCAACCTTAAAATAAACACATCACAATAACGTCAGCTATAATATGTAATAGCATTCTCACAGAAGACCTGTGCATGTTTTCCTCCGAGAAAGGGAGATGTGGCTTGCTAATTTAAATAATCATGTTGTTTAAATAAGAAATCAACAAAAGACATTTGACAGATTCATACATAGAACTAATAACACATAGGCTAAGTACACATTAAATTCTTATGCGTGTGGATTTATTTATTCTAACGAATCAAAGGCTTAGCCTACCTTCCTTGTGGAATTATAATTGTATTCAGTATTGATTGGTGCGGTGTGGTGTGTTTTCAAGGCCTATACTTAAAATACAGGCGAGCCACCAACACTGCTACGCTATATGTGCACAACCAGCAAATTGCGCAGTATAAGGAATAATTGCATATCTACTCAAATATTTTAATGTTTACTTGGATTTCCCACTGAACTGAATTAACCTGATTTGTTTGGGGATTTTTTAGCATGTAAACCTATGCAATCTAGACTTTATTGTGACACTCAGAACTCAAATGATGAAACCGTTTATATGTTATAGTTTATAGGTTTAAAGGTATAAAACAAAAGCAAAGGCCATGTGATTTTTGAACAAAAGTCTAATTCGATTTACCGCACACTATATCATAAGGCCCAACTCCATACAGGCCCAAATCACGTAGCATAATTTATAAAAGTTTAGTTTCACCAGACGCTTTTAGCTGAAGCTTATTCTTCAACAAGCTGTAATTGTCATTTTGAACGTCTATAACGCCTGCGACCCTGTGTCACTTTGCAGAGCTGCTGAAATATTGATCCATGGTCCTCTCTGCAAGGCATTATATTGTTTCAGCTCGGATATGCTGCTGTAGGCTTCGCGGGACTGATGAGTCTGATTAATAAACAGTGTGAAACCTGTTAATTATTAATACCGTCCATTCATGTGCCCGGCCTGTCCACAAACCAACCGGCCCGGTTTCACTCTATATTTTTTAATTTAGGTGGGACAAAGTGGTATTTTGTGTCTCAGCACAGTGAAAATTAGAGGGGGTTTTTTTATTATTTTTTTCCACAGGCAAACTCGTGTCTGTAATATTATTATTATTTTTAAATCAAGCATGGGTGGATTTGTGAGGGACGTCCACGCTACCTGTTGGTCTCCGACTCTGTTTCCTTTGTACTAATTGAATTGAATTCTGCTTTCAGTTGTGCTTAGAAAACCATGTCCCTTATATTCTCTACAAAGCAAATGTCACCGACTTATAGGCTAGGCCTTTCTGGCACATGGCCATAGAGAGCAAAAACACATAAACACACATCTCAAGCCGTATAGACATGGCATGAGTCTATCGATCCGTGATCTGCCATGTAAGGCCAAACCTTGGCCTTTATATCCATTTCCTTCTATATCCGCGTGTCTCTATGTATGTATGTTCTTTGGATTTGCAGCAAAATAAAAAGAAATGATAAATTGGCCTACACATTATGTGAAGACAAATGTACGCTTTGTATTTTGTACAGTGGAGGATGAATATACTCTTATAGCTGCGCAATCAGAGAATAAAAAAGTCTGATAGGTCAATTAAAGTGACCTTCCCCTTTCCACAAAAGAACCCTAAACGATATGGAGCATTTTAGTACTTGAGAGAATCAATATGTGGCTCTTTTCACGTTTTACTTTGTATTTCCTACATTGGTAAACAGGCTATATCGTCCTTTATTTGCCTGTGGTCCTGTCTATTATGTCCACGGTTGGACAGCCACACTTTGTGAATTAGTGTCCTTTTGTCTCGACACACGTCACACACACGCCATCGACATTGACTTCACATCAGAGACAGTTTAACTTTTTCGTTTTTTTCTTTTCTTTTCTTCTCTTTTATTCAACTCATTCAACCGAGCAGTGGACCTATTGTGGGGACCCTGACAGATGCGGGGCCCTAGCAGGTCCAGGACAGGGAAAAGTCTGAAAGGTTAATCTGTCCCCCCGCAGATGTTGGCTTTGGGAGTCTTGAAGCGTCACCTTTGACATGTCCCCCATTCAGCAGGGGGTCCAGCAGGACACTGACCGCTGCAAGCTGTCACCTCGGCCGGCTGAGGACGCCCTGCACCACTGCTCTATTAGGCCAAACTGCCCTTGACATCTTAGACTGTCATCGGAAGTTTGGGAGTTTGACACTCTGCAACACAATACGCCACTAACATGGGGACACTAGTCATGTTTTTTTGGAATCATGTCATCACATTTTGCTCCATGGCCAAGACAAGATGCTATGTAGGTGCTGTATTTGTGCGTGTGGCGTATTACTTTGGCTCTGTGTCAACAACAATAAACATTGCTTTCTCATTTGAATAAATAATGTATTCGTGTTATTGTTTATAATACTATATTGTGTATTGCTATAAACTAAATAATGTTCTGTTGTCCAATTAGGACAAGCGCGTGCGCGCCGCCCGACCACACACATTTACACACTGCTAGGCTTGGTTCGTTAAGCCTAATGGTTGAACAATAGACACATCTGCTCATCTTTTTTCTATCAAAAGAAAAGGTACTACAGTCTTCTTCGTTTAGTTAAACCGCCACATATTTTTTAGTGGTGTGGGGGAGGGGTTATGCAACTGAGGTAGCCCAATAATCAAGGAATATTATACGAGAATATTTTAATACAAATATAACCTCCTTGGCGGCCCCAAGACCGCTAATTAAATCACTGTGCTCTGGGGCAATTGCTTCTATTATTTTGTTTGTTTGTTTGTTAGGGTTTGTGTCTTTGACAAGAACCATTGGGTTTTCATAGGTCTGTGATAGAGCTTTTGAGGTTTTGGATCCCAGACGCCACTAGTTAGGAATCAACTCCAAATGAACCCGGAAGTTTACTTCATTTGCACTTAATAAGTTAAGGAGGACCGAGACTCATTATTGTCTTAATGAATTTAACAAATAACAGCTGACAATTGAACATTAGGCCCTGTACCATTCTAGTTCAAAATGTCGGTTTTGGTAGGATTTTTAATAGAGACCCAATTTGCATTTGCATTTTCAACATTTCAGTATAAGCTGCATAGGATACTGAATATGGTTTATCGGTAAGAATTGGCTTTAGCGGGTGGTTTGATACCTCCCTTCCTTAATAAGTTAGCTGACGTCAGAACCAGGGGCGGTGTGTGTATGTGTTCGTGCCTGTGTGTGTGTGTGTGTGTGAGAGAGAGAGAGAGAGAGAGAGAGCGAGAGAGAGAGGGGGGAGGAGATGGGTGTCTCTACTGCGCGTGTGCAGACAGTGATCTGTGCTGCGGTGGAAGAGGGGCTGGAGAGACACGGCTAGAGAGATGGCGCGGCACCCGACCGGAGCGCAAGGACTGCTGGTTGGCGGTGGGGGGGCTTGAATTATTAGGAGAAGCAGAAAATAAACCCCAAAAATCAAGAAAAAGGATTCGGTAAAGGAGTTCCCTTCTTGCAAAAATTGCATTGGAGGTAGGAAAAAAACAAATAGGCTAATATAAGGACAGAGAATAGGCAATTAGTAAAGGAGGCTACTGCAACAACAAAAAACAACAAAAGGAAATTGAACTTTACTGGACGTGAGGACTTCTGGACATCAGCTAACTGCGGTAGGTCAGATAGATGGTTTGTCCACAGCGCTGCCCGGATCATGAACGTCCAGCTGTCGATGGAGAATATTGGCGACCTGCACGGAGTGAGCCATGAGTCTGTGGCCGGTCACGGAGACCTGCTGAGCGGCCACAGTCCCCATTCCCGTCCGGGCCCCCGGGGTCTGAGCCACCGTGCTATGGGCATGGCGACCCTGCTCGACAGCGGAGACTATCACCCCAGCCATCCCGGACACCTGCATCCAGCTATCAGCATGTGTGAAGCCCCCCCTGGCATGAGTGCGAGCAGCACTTACACCACCCTTACCCCCCTGCAGCCCTTACCCCCTATCTCCACCGTGTCCGACAAGTTCCCCCCTCATCATCATCACCACCACCACCACCATCCTCATCATCCTCACCCACATCCCCACCAGAGGATCCCCGGAAATGTCAGCGGCAGCTTCACGTTGATGCGAGAGGACCGGGGTCTGGCGCCTATGAACAGTTTGTATCCCGCATATCATCACAAGGATCCCTGCATGGGCCAGAGCCTCTCCCCGTTGTCTGGTTCCGGTCTGGCCAGCATACACACCTCCCAGGCCGGCATCCCGCCCTACGCTCACCCCGGTGCCGCCATGCCCGGTGAGAAGATGCTCACCCCCAGCGGGTTTGAGGCTCACCACCCGGCCATGCTCGGCAGACACACGGAGCAGCACATGAGCTCCTCGGCGGGCATGGTCCAGATCAACGGCCTCCACCACCACCCGCACGCCCACCTTGGCGCGCAAGGGCACGGCCAGGGGCTAGGGAATAGCCGGGAGCAGGTCTCCGGGCCCGGGCACCAAGGGGGCAACGGAGGAGGGGGTGGTGTTTCTGGGGGACAGATGGAGGAGGTGAATACCAAAGAGGTGGCGCAGAGGATCACCACGGAACTGAAGCGCTACAGCATTCCCCAGGCCATCTTTGCCCAGCGGGTCCTGTGCCGGTCCCAGGGGACCCTGTCCGACCTGCTGAGGAACCCCAAACCCTGGTCCAAACTCAAGTCCGGCAGAGAGACCTTCCGCCGCATGTGGAAATGGCTGCAGGAGCCTGAGTTCCAACGCATGAGTGCGCTCAGGCTCGCAGGTGAGCGAAGCCTCGGTAAAGCCCCCTTTTGCTTTTATCTTTTGTGTGTGCTATACTGTCAAAAACAGACATTCAAACTGGGGCGTTAATTCAGCATAGAGGGAACACTGGTCCTGAACGCTACCCTACTCTTATGAGCAAGGGGGCGTGCATTGAGTATGGCAAGGTATCGATACTTGCCAAATGTTGTGTATGGCAAGGTATGGATACTTGCCATACCTTAGCCTGAGTGAGTGCAAAAATCATAACCGTGTCAGTCACCAGTATTTGCTGCACAGGTCCCCAGAAATTAAATCGTTGTAGTGGGTTTGGAAGTTTTGATGGCAGATGATATTATATGCAGGGACCAGGCCATGCCTTAGGGTTGAATGAACTGACGTACCCGCTACTAGATTTCTTCAGGTATGGTTCCAAATGAATGCCTAGAGATTGTTGCCAGGGTGGTTATATTCATCATTACAATGACGAAAACTGCAAGATCAAATCTGGAGTCGTTGAAGTTAAGTTATGAGGAGTGCCATACCTTGCCATCCTAAACTGACGCCCATGCATCAAACTCTTGATATCAATATGCACTGGCCTACCCTTATCCCGCCTCTGTCGCTGCACTGACTTGGGGGTTTTGTGAAACAAGTGCTCATGTCATTTTACCTCAAAATATCGACCGCGGGACTGTGTGCGTAAGCTGATCCTTCGCCCAGAAATCGTTAGGAATGTGTTTATTTTGGTGTAGATGCAGCTGATCAGCTTTTTTGGTGTCGCCCTTGGTGTAAACAGGGAGAGAGAGAGAGAGAGAGAGAGCGGCATACACACACACACACACACACACACACACACACACACACACACACACACACACACACATATAATCTTTGTCTCTCTGTGTGTGTGTGTGTGTGTGTGTGTGTGTGCGTTTGTGGAAAACGTAAATTCAAATCAAGTAGTGCTGAAGTCACACATAATTTGATGAGTGCCTATAGGGTTTATGTCTCACTTGGGTTAACAGAATTGAATAGAATAGAATAGAATAGAATAGAATAGGCCAAGTGGGGCCCCGTGCTTTATTTACTTGTGTTCATGTTTTGATGGTAACACTGACCGAGGATCCCCTAATTAACTGATAGGGCTCTGTATTAATTTGTCCCGGAGGTACACAAGAGTCAATTAGGGAGCACAAGAAGGCCCAGTCCGCATGTGCACGTTCACGAGCATTCAAATGATTTAAAAAAAAAACGTTTATTAGGCTATGACCTGCAAATGGGATTTTTGGCTTTTTGAAAAGTGAGGCCGCGAGTACGTCCTGGAAAACATGTGAATGTGTGTGTGTGTGTGTGTGTGTGTGTGTGTGTGTGTGTGTGTGTGTGTGTGTGTGTGTGTGTGTGTGTGTGTGTGTGTGTAATCTCAATTGATTATTTTTTTCAGTTTTCCCATCTGCTACTGTGTGTGTGTGTGTGTGTGTGTGTGTGTGTGTGTGTGTGTGTGTGTGTGTGTGTGTGTGTGTGTGTGTACTGGTTGAACAGAGAGGTCAGTTTTTATTACAGGCGTTCGACTGAGAGACAAACCTGTGTAACCTTCAGAAGCTGTTGTTGCATTTGATCACTACTGTGCGATCAACACCTTTCTTTTTTGGTTTGGTTGTAATTACAACAAAATCACACTAGAATATTAGCTGTGATTTTTATTACGAGCAGATTTCCAAGCCTACTTGATAGGCTCAAATAGACGGAATAGGAATTTCTCAGGTCTGTTACAACTGTGATCAGTAATCTTCCTTGTTAGGAGATTGAAAAATATATATCTTGTTTTTGAACCAAAAAACGAATGAAATATTAAATTTGTGGCATTTTTAGAGGGGGTGGGGGTTGTCATAGATAATTAGTTTGGCAGAGGGGTGAAATTTGCAGTTAGAATCTAAATTAATTTGGAAAATAGGCTGAACACCATTTTATTGATCCGCTCGTAGATATGTGATCGCGTGCTGAAGTAGATGTGATATACCTATTGATTTTAGACTTCTGAAATTAATCTCGGGCCTTTTCTCCCTTTCCCACGTATTCAATTACCTAGGTTGTGTGAATTTGGTTGAAAATATATATTCTCCACTGGGATAATAGAATAGAATAGAATAGAATAGTTTTCATTTAGAAGTAGACGGGTTATTATTTGGACCAGGACAGAGCAAACTGAATTAAAGAAAGAAAAGGCCTGTTTCGATTTAGTAATGCGGGACCAACTGTATGCCTAAAATGCCTAACGTAACGACTGTTTTCTGTTTTTTAGGCATTTCCAAGTGAATATTTAACTGCTTTAATCATTGCGTAAATTTGCGCTGGAATATAGGCTGAGGGCCAGTTTTCAGTTGAATATTTGCAGGATTTCCAACACAGTTTCTGTTTGTTGTTCTCCTGTGCTCTGTGAGATTATGAAATGAAAGGCTATAGTCACGCCATGTCACTGGGCCCAATGTGTGTGTGTGTGCGTGCGTGTGTG
Organism: Hoplostethus mediterraneus; assembly: GCA_034670385.1. Lineage (NCBI taxonomy): Eukaryota > Metazoa > Chordata > Actinopteri > Trachichthyiformes > Trachichthyidae > Hoplostethus > Hoplostethus mediterraneus. The sequence goes on from JAXDDW010000004.1 coordinate 12,956,651, forward strand.
TGTATGTGTAGTTATCTGTGTGTTTGTAATGATTAGCCGGGAGCAGCAGTGTGTGTGTGTGATTAGCCTGATAACGATGCCGTTGTTATTTCACCTGATCCTGGGAAAGCTCTCTCTCTCTCTCCGGCCTCCTCTGCCGGTCTGGTCGGTCTGCGGTGGCTCCTGCTGTCTGAGTGGCCTTCAGTCGTGCTGATTTATGGCAGCCTTTACACGAGGAGCCCCGGCCCTCTGTTAATATTTACCAGCACTGGAGTCACTGTGCTGCTCATACACCAACTATACACCAATTTATGGTCATGTGGATAGGACACTGCACTGTACTTTAGCCCACGCAAAAAGTGTTCGAAATGAGGCTGGTTGTGGGCCAGTTTCAGCTGCATTGATTTGATCTAATTATTCTGAAGTCACCCTTATGAAATCCTTCTTTTTACAAGGATACTCAACTGATATCACAACAAAACTATAGAATATAATATCCAATGGGGATATTGTAGGGATCCCAAATACAATAAGGACACTAAACTGCACCAAATTCCCTATGGGAATATTATAGAAGTAGTGATTTATTGCTTAGGCAGCAATATCTGTTTAGATGGTTTAATTTGCATTTAGGGCAATTTTCCACACATTGTGTTCGAAAAGCTTTGTGGATTTCATTGGTTTATTTACTGTAGTTGGAGTCTTTTCAAATGTATTGGTTAATGTACTAGGTAAACAATATTTTGGTGTTAGTCTAAAACGTTTATGACTTTTCCCAATTTGTCAATGTTAGGCCTGGCTGCAGCAGCTCGCGTCTGCCCCCTGCTGGTGCTCACTAAAGAAGCTCATTTTCGATGGGGAGAATCAGGGTTTGGGGTATTGTAAAGAGAAAATAACAACAAGATCAGCGGAAGTTAGGCCTGATGTGCTGTCAAGCGGATTCCCGAGGGCGTTGTTCCAATATTAGATGACTTGTGGTTTCCTTTTCAAGACCTGCAGTAGGTTATTCAAGCTTCCCGTTGTTTTCAGCACCGTGGACAGCGCTCATTGTTCCACGGCTGCGAGGCTGCGCTATGGTGTCATTCTCTGCTCTCCATCCAGACCACTGGTTCCCAAACTGGGGTCCGGGGACCACCAGGGGTCCTCAATCTGGGTTCTAGGGGGTCCCGAGCAAAATGAGGAAGAGTTTAATTTCATTGTTACCTCCCTACGTAGAGGTTACTCAATGAGGGATTGTCTAGGTGTGACAGACACCTAGACAAATGGGGGTCAAATGGGGGTCTGTGGTCTAATGTGTATTTATTTGTGGGTCTAAATGATAAAGCTGATGAGACACATGCTGTACGAGGCTGCAGCATTATTTGTTTTCAATAACATGTATAACACTACTCGAGTGGTGTGAACTCTGCAGAGTGTGTAGACTACAACTGCTCTGCTTAATCCAGTGGTTTCCATCCAAGTGCCATCCTGTCCGAGAGTCTGTCTTCATTCCAACCAAAGACTATAGCAGCTGCTTTCACTGTTTAACACAATTTCATCCAGAGAGGAAGAACCAGGCTAATCTGTGGTGTTTGGTTGGAACGAAATCCTTGGCACATGGTGGCACATGACTGAAATTTTTTCAATCATGATTTTGTTTTGTTCAGCAAAATCTCAAATGCCAGACACTTTTTTTAAATTCACACTTCTATGACAACCTATATATATATATGTATACCAATGTTCTATAAGAATGTTTGTTTTTATACAGTTACATCAGTATACATCTGCAGGTCTTGCGCTCTCTCACACGCTCTCTCTCTCTCTCTCTCTCTCTCTCTCTCTCTCTCTCTCTCTCTCTCTCTCTCTCTCTCTCTCTCTCTCGCTCTCTTTCTTGCTATTGTCCACAGCATGCAAGCGCAAGGAGCAGGACCACGGGAGGAACGAGCGGGGCAGCGTGTCCAAGAAGCCCCGGCTGGTGTTCACGGACGTACAGCGGCGGACGCTCCACGCCATCTTCAAAGAGAACAAGCGTCCATCCAAAGAGCTGCAGGTCACCATCGCCCAGCAGCTGGGCCTGGAGCTGACCACAGTCAGCAACTTCTTTATGAACGCACGCCGCCGGAGCCTCGACAAGTGGCTCGACGACGGCTCCGGTCACCCAGCCAACTCCGGTCACAACGCCTGCACCAAAGCCTGAAGACGGACTGACTTGACCGACTCATGGACTGATTCAACCTCGGTGGAAAAGCTTTAAAACTTAAGAGAAACAAAGAGAAACTTAAAAAGACCTAGAAGCAACGTTTTGCCCTTAAAACCTGTACTATACTGATATTTATAGTATCCAAAGATGAAAAAACAAACCAAAGACTTCTTCTTTGACCTGCTTTAAAATGTTTGTTTCGGCAACACATTTATGTCTAATATTCTGCAAAAAACTTTAGATTTACCCCACCCCAACCCTCTCCAGTCACTGGTCTCACAGCTTTATTACCCCCTTTTCCCAATATCAACCTATCATTCGCCGTCCTTATCTTTAATCTGATTGGTTGGTTTTAATGACGGGTCCCTGAATGGAGGTTTAATCAGCCTATCAGCGTGTGTGTTCTGCAGCTGTTCACACCCTTGAAAACAGCCAGAATGTGGAGCTCCGGTGGGATTGGCCAATCAACTTTAAGGAGAAATCCTACAGGAGCGACCTGATTGTTTTGCAACCTTTTGGATTGGTGGACTTGGTGGTTGTCTATCTGTCTGTCTTTCTATCAAGCGTTTCAGTCAGACAGGGAAAACTCCGAAGTAGACTGCTAACCCAAAACCATCCCTAACCCTAAACCAAACCAAAACCCTGACCTCAAGCCACACGGTAGTGCTTTCTTCCAACATGCTGAAGCGTTGAATAGGAAAAAAACAAAGCCTTCTACGCCCCCAATTCTCTCATGAAGTTCAGACATAAACTGCTAAAGAATATCCAATGAAGTCATTTGACCAAACATATATTTTGTTGTTGATAATCTTTAAAGTATTTTTACCTCATTTACTCCCTTACCTTGTAAGACAGACTGTTAGTCAGGCCACAAACAAGAGAAGAACGTATTACTGTTAATCGCTCATAAAAAAATGTGTGTCATACTTTAAAAAATGGAAATGGAAATACAATATTAATTGACCCTGAAATTAATGAATATCATCAACATTTGCCATATAGATGCCTTCTTGAATCAATCTGAATATTCCAGTTATATCTTCACCATCAGTCCCCTGAATGTTACCCTGGTGATGATAATTGTGAGGATCCGACATTATAGATCCTTCCTTTGCGTAAAGCGTAGTAATTCTGTTCAGCAACTGTACCTGCTAATGCTTAAAGGTCTCACTCTGTGATCAAACTCTATTGTATCTATGCTTTGAAATGCCAGCAGCTACAAACCAAAGACAAATCCATTCAGTAGTAGTATTTCTCTGTGATGGTGAAAACACAAGTTGGCTCTGGTGTTCTCTGTATGGTCCAGCTAGACACTGTGAGGGAGACAGAGATGTTGCCTCTGGTGGTTTATTTTGAGGACAAACTGCAGCACCACTAAGCGTTTCTGTAGTGCTCAGTCGTCGCATGTGCTCTTTTGTGCGCATCATACGTATTTGCTTTTATCTCAAAGACTTTAGATAGAGGGGATGATATCAGATGATCAAATCAATTTCATGCGCTTACACAGCAATATCAGCTCTTCACCTGAATACCCCACCCCATCACCAACCCCCAGCCCCCATCCTGCTTCCACTCTCCTGGTAAGCTATGCATTTCAGCACTAGGAAGAAAGCACTACAAAGGGCTGGCCCAGGGCACAGGAGCATTAAATATATTAGCTGGCCCCTGGCCCTCATCCTCCTCACGGCCAGGGTTAGCAGCTCTACGCTCATCAGAACAACGCCGCTGAAGGAAAGGCGAGAGAGAGCTGCTTCTTCACGTCCGAAAGAAAACCAAAAAAGAAGACAGGAAACAAAAATGTGTTAAGACCTGCTGATGTTTTATAGTGTGAACCAAAGATGCTACCTCACTCAAGTTCCATATGTGATTTCTATCACTTTGATGATACCAAAGATAACCAAAGATTTTTCTCATTGCACGGCCTCTACGAGTGGTGTTAATAGATGATGTATGTCTCCCCTCCCCCATCTCCTCTTTCTTCCCCTCCCCTTTCTTCTCCCCTTTCTTCCTGCACCTGCACTCAACCCATGCACCCCTGCTATGTGTGCTCTCGCTTCATCTGTTCTCTGATTACAGCTCCCTAGAAAGACATGCTGATGTAGCTATAGGCAGATATGCTGATCTAGCCATAGATACACACAGGCCACCCGGGTACCTGCGGGGTACAGCTAACTCGCTAGCCAAGTTACCGGTCTTTCTTTGTGCCTAGCAATACAAAGTTATTAATTCCTACTATTTTACAGTCTGTTGACAATGGAGACAGACAAATACGTAAAAGCTGACATGGCCAACATCGTGGCAGGCCAACAACAACACAACATCGATGTTTAGATTTGGTTCACCAGTGATTTTATGGGAATCTATAAGCAGAGGATGAGTGTGTACCCCGCCAGTGTGTTTATCTTTCCTGTTTCATTTCCACTTAGCCCTGCCTCTCAGTGTGTATCTATAGGTTGATAATATTGATCCAACAAATTGGTCAGACATCTTTACATGACAATAGGCAGACAAGCTGACATAGCCATGGGCAGAATTGTTGACTCAACTATAGGCAGACATGTTCCTGAAAGTAGAAGCAGACGTGTTGCAATCTTTCTAAAACTCCCAGGACGAGTGCCTTGCTTGAACCAAAGTGTTAAACCGCTGTTGACCTCTCACCTTTGACTCTGTGAATACCTCAGCCTGTAGAAGGGCCACTACTGAAGAAACAAGGAAGAAGTCTTTCTCACACCGTGGTGCTTTCGCCAGCGCAACCATGCAATGAAAACATACCAAAGGAATTTCTGTTGTCCACTTCTACAGATAAACCAAAGGTCTTTCTCCTGTCCTCTCCCCCAGCCCCTCACCCCAAACCCCTCCATCCCTCCTTCCCCAACCTTCCTTCTCTGTCTGCCGCGTGTAGGAAGGCCCAGCACTCTGGCCGTGCATGTCTTTACCAATGTCTCTGAATACCTCATAGTAATAATTCCTTTGAGCTCTGCATTGAGACGTCTATCTGTGAGTAAGGCAGAACTCTACTAGTGTGGTAATTGTTATTGTTACTTCAAAAAGCTGTATGATTATCTATTTTGAAGTCTTTTTTGGCAGAAGTGCTCTGTTTCAAGTCACGGAGGACAAGTTTCAGGGTTGACGTATGAAACTTAAAGGATGGAGGGAGAAGCGTATTTTTATCAGACATTGGGTTATGCCAATATTATACTGAAGGTAGGCTATTGTTTTTACAGGGTAAAACCAAGTGCTGTGATAATGTGTTCATATTTTCCCTTTTCTCTACTTCTGTGTTGTGATTTTAATTTAATTGCATTTTTGTATTGGTTAACCACTGCTTTAATTTATGCATTTGTAGAAACTCTAGATTTGTATATAGTAGGTTTTTGAGAAAACAAACAAAAAAAGACAGTCAGTTTTATGTTACAGCCTTATTTCCCATGCTTAGATATAACGAAGGAGTAGTTTGTATTCTTCTTCACCTGAATCTTAGCCGGCACTTCAATATGTGTTATAAACACTGCCAGAAACCCAGACAGTTGACTTGCCAACCGAGACAAAGTTATACAGGAGTTACTTTGTTGAACAGCTGGCAAAAAGCAGTGTGTACGTATGTGTGTTTTTTCTATTCTTTTGACTTTTTAAAAACTGTTATTTTATGGGTATTACTGCACATCCAAAGATTTTTAAAACAAACCAAAAATAGGAAAAAAATATGTATAATGTTGAAAAGCACTGGCATTTGTGAGGTAGACTTGTTGAGTTTTGATTTGCCATTCGCACGGGTATAGAATGTAGAAGGCGTAGGGCTATGTAGACAAGCTTACTCTACCATGTGGGGAATCTCCTGTTCAATGTACAATCTGAAGCATTTGAAACGAGGGCTGCAAGTCCCGCTCACTTTGCTGTCTCATACACAGAGTGAGGTGGAGTGTAGGCTGGGCAGCCGGTCTGCCAGGGGCTGTGCCACGGAGCTGGGTCTGTTTTTATTGCCGTGGCACCGCCGCCTTGCTCCATCTAGTATCTGTTCTTTTGGTACGTACTCGTGTAATGACTATGAGCAAAGTCTAATAAAACTGCAAAGAACCTTACCAAGGAATCAGTGTGTGAGTGTGTATGGGGATGATCACCTGGATTATTTTTCTGTGTGTGTGTGTGTGTGTGTGTGTGTGTGTGTGTGTGTGTGTGTGTGTGTGCGTGTGTGTTATTTTGTGCAATTCAAGTCTCAAGTAGTGCTGAGGGGTGAAGGTGTGTATGTGTGTTTGCCTGTGTGTCTATGTGCATGTCTGTACTGTGTGTCTGTGTGCATCTCTGTGTGTCTCCATTGTTAAATGTGTGTATGTCATACCTGTCATACTGTCGGTCAGTGTGTGTGCATGTTTGTGTCTGATTGGTGCATATTACAGTGGTACGTTTGGGTCCTTCTGGTTGTCAGAGGCCTCAATGTTAGTACTACTTCCTCTCTGTCATGCTCAGACAGCACAGTGTACCAAAATGTCCATGACAGATTACATCACTATTATCTTGCTACGTCATGCTTACTGGCATTTGTAGTTACTGATGCTTATATTAATGTTGGCAAGGATGAAAGGAGGAATGAATGATGCAACATGGACCTAATTTTCCCCCATTCTCATGTGTTTTTGTTTTTTACTTTGTCCATAAGGAGTTCCCATATGATGGGTAGCTTGGCTACAAGTCTCATAACAATACTGCGGCGCCAAAGACAATCATCTGGATCTCTTATGCTGGGGGACTTAGTTTCTCACCCGGAGAGGGGTGTCCTCCAGCTATTCAAATACAAAGATGCTTGGAGGGTTTTGATAAACAAGCATATTTGTTGTCATAGATGTTTAGGAATAGATTACAGTAATAGTTCATCTTGCACTTGCATTTCAAAATAAAATCACATTGCTCTTGTCAGCCTTGTGCCCCTGTCAACCTTAATCTCTTTCTTTTGGCCTCCCCCTCAACTCACAATGCTTCTTCAGTTTTGAGTGTATATGTGTGTGCGTGTGTGTGTGCTGTGTGTGTGTGTGTGTGTGTGTGTGTGTGTGTGTGTGTGTGTGTGTGTGTGTGTGTGTGTGTGTGTGTGTGTGTGTGTGTGTGTGTGTGTGTGCAAGTGTGTGTGAGTGTGTGCCAGAGAGGCAATACTTTAGGTGTTACTCTCAGATGTATAACTCCATGTCTCATGAGTTGATTTGTCATCCCTCCCCCCAGGCTTTGCAACTGTTCTTTCAGTGCCGTGCAATATCATCTGTTGTGATTGCTAAGCATATGAAAAAAGAAAGAAAATTGAGAAGCAAGTGATGATGTCATCCAGCTTTTTTCAGTGTTCAAATGTTTCAACATTTCTGTAGTCACAAAAAAGTAGAAAATAAAATGTTGGTATTTCCATCTCCAGAATCCTGAATGACTCTTTTTATTATTCCTGTTTGTGTATGGTATTTTGTGTATATTTCATTTTTTTTCTGGCTCAGACAAGCAAATTGAATCAATAAAATATTGAATGTGATAAGGAACTAGGGGCTTACCAAGACATTTACTGCAATGCCCCATAAACAACTGGGACCCTGAAAGGCTTATGGGCCTGTCTCTGATAGGACCCTACATGACAAGTGTTTCTGTAGCTCAATGTGCAGGGTGTGGCATAAACAGAGTTAGGGTATTGATTTGAAAATGTATACACTCATGTACTGTAAAATCCTTCGAGTAAAGGTGTCCACCAAATGGTTTAATTCCTCAATGCTATATATCCATCTTGGAAATATTTAGCTGTTGAAGTGCATCAGCCAGTAAGAAATGAGAGGTATTTTCTAAGCAATGGTCTTCAGAATATTCCTAACTTCAAAAATATCCCATTATGCCACCAATCATATATTCAGAGTATAGGTACATTTTTTTCAAAGGGTTGATATCTAATTTTGGAATTAAACTTCAATGAACTTGGGTTCCATGGCAAGACTGAATGTATTCAATATGTGTATTGTTATTTCACAGAGTTGTGACAAGCTGTTAAGACCTCTGGTTATTCTTCACTCGGCCTACTCTTTTTACACTAGCATATGTCACGCCATTTGGTGTCTGCTTTTAGCCCAAGTGCTTCACAGCACAACGAATGCATACCATTTAGGTATGGGAGTTTAGGCCAGTGGGAATGGAACTCTGGCAGTGTTATCGATTGTGTGTATATTCATATATAGCCATTTTAGTTTCAACAATCAATATACTAGACCAATGCACACCAAACGATTTTATTTAATTTCTAATATTTGTTAGATGAAAATAGTCAAAGTGATATAAAATGCTAAAAGTGCAGAAAAATAAGCTAATCTTGTTCCTCAAATAATAATTAGTAATGATTATGTAATCTGGACCACAGTAGCAAAATAATCTGGATTATCATTTTAGCTATAATTGTGCAGCCCTACCATGCTTTACCAATGTGTTACACAGGATCACAAGTGAAATCAGCCTAGAAACTTCACGTCTGTCTGGGCCAGTGGTTTCATAAGATACTGAGGAAGGTCAGGGTCAATGCCTGGAAAGACGTTCCCTTCAGAATGCTGTGAAACCAGAAGCTCCATTTGAGGTATCTGAGCTAAAATGTGTGTGAGGAACTATCTTGGTGAATCGTGCATGAAAAAAACAACAACACACAAGACATGATACAAATGATTCAGCGCTCTACTTTTCTGCACAAGATCATTATATCATTTCATTACCATTCTCCTCCCACACAGCCTCTGAACAAAGCTCATGAGCAGTTCTGACCAGCCATCAATGAATTTGCTAGTTTGTGTACATGCGTGCATGTGCATGAGTGCAATGAAATGTATGTGTGCACATGCACTTTCCAGCCTTTCAAATGGGTCTAAGTGAACTGCAGAGAAGTGCTGGAGTGCACCAGATAGATGCAGGGTATTTTTGTATAGATTTGCCCTGACAGGAACCCAAGGGAGTCCCACCACCTGGTAACATGTCAACGCTGTTTCACCCCAGGTGTACTCTCATTTGTACAACATTTGTCTTTCTGGTGTTGTAGCTCTTTAGTCAAAAAGGCAGTTTGCCTGCCTCTCTTTCTATTTTTTGTCACTGGGGCTGTGCCTTTTTGCCCAAAAATGTTTGATGCCAGCAATGTTGTGCCTATTGTTTGATGAGAGTGACTTTTCTTGTTCCACTCTCACCATAACCACTGCCAATACAGTTTGAAAGAATTTGTAAAAATATGTCAATTTGAATTACAATATGCAATGATTTACATTTTACTCTTCTGAACAAGACTACAAATTTAAAGTCTATATTTCACAATGTCGTTCAAGATTTAATTATCTGCACTACTTCAATTCTACCACTAGATGAGGCTGTGATACTGATGTTCTCAAACACGAGGCCTGCTTTGTGTTGCGTTATACAGCGATATTTAAGACTTAACCAGATATTTATTTTCAGTGTGACATTTTGTTTGGCTGTTAATATGGTTGTTACTGGTGACGATATTTATCAATTTAAACCTTGATAGGACCCCAAATGGACCATATGGACCTATACTTCTGCTGGGTCCCCAAGTGAGTTGAAGTACTGTATGTTTTCATGGGCCTGGACCACAGACTGACCTGTGAAATTTCTCTTCAATAAAAAATAAACAAAATTCAATAGGCTTATACCAGATAGGCTGGCTGGCACTAGGACTATAACTTATTATGAAAAATGGATGACCCCAGTCACAACAGGAACAATGTTGTACTTTTAAACCAACTATAATTTTAAACCAAACAGTACAGCTGTTTAAAGACAAGTCCTCAATGGAAGGGTTTATTAGGGTAGCAAACGCCAATAACACACTAAGTGCAATATCAGCTGTCAAGCAGAGATTTGTAAAGCAGATTCTCGTGTCCTCATTTTGGCCTTTGCCTTTGTTCCAAGAGGTTTCCTCGGAGAATAAAAAGAAGTAAAGAGCTCTCACTCTGTCCTTATTTTTCGGTACCGCACAAGCATTTCTCTTTTTGTGTGTTTCTCGCCGGAACTTTTGGTTTTCCATGTATCATTTTTCCTAAATAATGTCTGAGGGATAAATCATACAAAGGCCAGCACTGTACAACATTAATAACTTCTCCTTATTTGCAGAAATAAGGAAGAACGATTTGTGTAGCTGTGGTTTGTGGTTGGCTTTGCAGAAGTTACAAAAGTTTAAATAGTTCTTAACTCAGTGTGCACCATTGCCCCCAAAAGAAGACTTGGGACCATGTCGCTGATGCATTTGATCGTGCCTGTCACCATTGAAAACAATGTATGTGCGTATTCAAAAAACGAGTGGTGATTTTCAGTTAGCACATAGCTTCAAAAGTGTCTCAGCCAATCCGAACAGTTAACGGAACTATCCGCTATACCGAACTGAGTGATTCATTACCTCGAATATAGACCATCTTTGGTTTCATGCAAGCCAAGCGAGCCAGAACAAAATGTTCACGACAAAAAACGACCAACCCTCACGTGCTCACGTGAACGCGCATTCAATCACGCTGACCAATCAGCTCACAGAGTAGCACGTTCTATCGCTCTCTGCCTTTCTCCTGTGTCTTCTTCCTCGGACGCCGTCGTTAACGTCCGTTGTAATTAACGTTAGTGAGCTGTAAAGCAAGGCATTCGCGATTCAGGATTGTGTGATTTTTTTTTAATCAGAGACAGTGTGCCGTCTGTAAAAGTTTTGGTGCCACTTCTAACTTTGCGGTTGCTATGGCAGCAGGTTCAGCCGAGGCTGGCAGAGAGGGAAGTGACGAGTGGGGCTGTTGTTGGGACACGTGACTAAAGCTGCACTGATCTGTTTTGACAAGCAGCAGGGAAGTGAGGAGGGGAGCCAGACTGTAAGTGTAAGCATCACGACTAGGAGGAGGACTCGCTGTTCTTTTTAACTGAATTTCGTCTGTATAATATTACTACCGATCTAGCCCACTGCTTTTATCAGCCAGATAGACTGCCAACGTCCAAATAAGCGGCTGTTACTCAGTTAACGTTGCCATCGTTACCGCCGCGCTCGAACGAGTGTTTGTTGTTGGTCTCAAAGTTTTAATGGAGATTACAAAGGAAGTCAATACAGGTGGCATTTCTGAGTAGACAGCGATGGTCGAGTGCTGCCGATGGATAAAAAGTGGACTATATCAGTCTAATATCACTGGTTACCATATCGTCAGAAGAATGATTCGCTGAACATGCTCGCTTCGTAGCAAATAACGAGACAATCATCGTTATTGTGGACGTGTTTTAGCTGAGCTGTGGCTACCTGCGCTGCGTGGGGGTTGGGGTGTTTGGAAGGTCGTCGTCATCATCAGACGCTTAACCAGTACAGTAACATTACTCGGCTATGTTGTCTGGTTAGCTAGCTAGTTAACTAACAGGGGTCTGTTAGTTAGCAAGCCCTTCGTCTAGCAAAGGGTCATTGTCACCAGCCAACGTTACATGATCCGAGAGAGAGATGCATCGCAACGGAACTGTGGTTCGGGTGGTGGAATTTGAGACAGATTGTAAGAGTAGCCAGCTTGCTAGCTAAATTAGTTGTAGTCAGCTTGATTACTCGTTGGCAAGCTGATTACCAACCTCGTTATCTAACAGAAATACGTAATAGCGTTCGCTGTCAGCTGTCTTTGTATTAGCCAGTTGAACAGTGCGACTCGATGGACGCGTACAGTAGCATGCTAACAAAGCAATGCTTTGTTGTTGGATAGGGGGCAGTTGGCAGCAACATACAGGCTTCACAGCTGATATTGTTGCTTAGCTAATACAGCAGTAGGTCAGTGAAATCCTTAGGGGGATTTGGGGTCTAGACATCGCTACATTGCTGTCAAGGCTTTGTGGGTGAGAGAGCTGTAAAGAAGACTTAACGAACTTGAAGACGGAGAAGATCCTCAAGACCCCCAGGGCGACCCGATGACACTGGACAACATGAAACCTGAGCGAGGTATGTAGAATACCAATCACACTGAACACACGCGACTGGGTGCCCCTGTAAGTGTGATGGTCAGCAAGTGGACTAACTGGGTATCTCCAGGTTTGCCCCTGGCCCCTGGGTGTCTTCAGTGGTCTGTACCCAGTCCCCTGAGAGAGAAATCAGGCCAGGCGAATTATGTAACAGCTGGTTTACTTGGTCTTTGGTTATGTGAATTACCAAAGCCTGACCTGGGGAATTTAGGATGTCTGCATACAACACAAATCTGCTGATCCAGTTTTTTTCCTTTTGCATCAACATAGCATTTCCCACAGCAACACCCCTGAACAGCTGATATCCATCCTCAAGCCAAATACTCTTCCTTTGTGCAGTAGCTCTTGTTTTGCCTGTCTCTTTACATGGGGCTGCTGCAAAATGTTCTTGACACCCACCCTGTTGTGTAAATATGGCTCCAGCCTTATGCTCTGCAACCTGTTTACATGTTACCTTATCTGCAGTAGGAAGCAAAACGGCACAGAGAGGACACCATTGATTGTTTGTTTTGACGTGGTTATGCTAATTATACAATCACATTCATTTGTAAAGGGTAACTTGGCGCAAACATCTTTACCCTGACAAAATTAACACTAGGTGTTATATAAGCTACTGTATTGTATAAGCAGCTAAGTTAATCAGTAGGTGATTGATTCTGCATGGTTGCTGGTGATCCTGGCTTAGTGGTGATTTGATTTGGTGTCAACAACACAATAGCTCCATACTTGGAAGCAGTGAAGGGTCACTGTTCACTCATTCGTTATGAGATTAACTGCAGTCAATCGGGGATGGTTTGTGTGTTTGCATAGGTTATGAAACCACAGTTGACTGGCCTGAGTGGGTTATGCTTCGTACCACAATCTGCTGGTAATAGGACCCCTCAACACAGAGAGTAAACATGTCCCCTATATGGGGTGGGATTTTTAACCCTAGCCTTGCCTTGGGTTGCCCGTAAGATCCCAAGCCTTTATATAGAAGCACCGGCCCAGACATCTGGATAAAGGGCACCCTGACTCACACAGTACTCTGTAATTATATCCTAATAATGCAGTGCAGGCTGCTGGGTCAGCTGTGAACAGCGCCACCAGCACTGGGGGGTCACAAGATGATTTAAAACTGAAAAATATTTCTAATCTACTGAAATGTAAAGGGAGAGTTAAAATCATTTTCACAACTAAATTCACTGTTCTGTGTGTATGTGCCAGTCGTGCATGAGCCAAAATGATTGATAACCGTTGGCCTAAGGCAAATTACTTTGTTCAGTCTATTCTATTCTTCACCCTTCATAGATTCACATTGTGTGAAGTCGACCAGCTCACTGTCACGTTCTAATTATAAAAACTCATGGCAATAGAAGCTACTTCACAGTCGCAGTTCCCATATGACAAGCTGATGCTGTGGTGCTATTGTTATTTGGAACATACTGTACTGTTCCTGTGGTGGAGATAGCAGATTGCTTCTAGCCCAGACACCTACCATCTCTCCCCTTTCTCCTCCTGCTCTCAGAGAAAAGGACTGCAGTGGTGAGAGAAGCTGTTTACTTAGTAGGCTGGACTACAGCAACACGGAGGCCGAGTTGAGCACAGAGCAGACAGTTTTATTGCTGTGATGCTGGACTGAGGTTCCTAGCTATATTGGGGGGGAACAAGTCCAGGCATGTGCTGCATCCTCCTAATGCCCACGTGACAAACTTCACAGGCCATGACCTCCTGAAAAGTCAAGGCTGGGAGTTGACAAGGTGAGATACTGATGAGATTAGGCTGTACAACCCCCCCCCCCCCCACACACACACACACACACACACACACACATACACCTTGGTTCTAGCACAACCTATAGTGCCTTCAGTGAAGCGAAGCCACAGATGGCAGGGGGTTGTAGGAACTGGCTCTTCAAAGACCTCAGCCATTCATAAACAAATCGGTGAGATATTAAATCAGCAAAAGTTGCTCCTTGTTTTTCGTCATGCCTTTTTGAGAAAGTTGACAGTCAATGTTCTGTTCTGCTCAGGGGCCTAACCGGAGTCATCTGACCACCTTGTTGTTTTCCTGAGTTGTGCTACGAGAGTCAGGCTGGGGTGTCTGTTTGGGTGTGTGTGGGAGTGTGCAACAGATTGCTGTTGTCCCTAATGAGTGTTTTAACCTGGAACCATGTGGCTCAACTGACAGATTTTACAGGTCCCATAAAGAGTAGCTATGGAAGGCTGGGAGCCCATTTACACCAGTGGTGGAAAATGTAGCTTTTTTCACACCAGGCTTCAAAGAGTTCCAGCTGAAGTGTAAAGCTATTTTTTTTGTATCCTAAAAGACAGTAGGTTTTGTGCGCCACCTCTGTAGGTAGAGGGGCATAGCTTGATTTGAAACCAGAATGGAATTGTTTACACCATAAAAATAGGCCATCTCTCTTCAACTACGGCGGTCCTCAAAACCAGATGGGTGAAGATAAAAACAAACAAAAATAAAAAGCCAAGCATCAGAGGGTGGCATATGCTAGAGAGGACATATGGAGACATTTTTGTGCGAAAAGCCAAGCACAGAGACCGAGTGCCTCTTTTTTTTTATGCCCCTCCACACCCTAGCTCTTGCTTTCTCTCACCATTTCTCTAAGACACACACATAAAACAAAACACACAGAGATGACCTCAGAGCTAGTCATGTTGGAGAGACTCTGAGTCAGCTGGCAGGCCTCTCCTGTGCTCTGTTATGTTATTTGCTGTGTTTGTTAGGAGGTACTTCCTGCTGGGAGCCATTAGTACTTAGCCCTTGAGAAGGACGGGAAGGCCCCTATCCCCCCCACCCCCCCCACCCCTCGATGAGATTACAGTGCCTCAGCTGCCCTGAGACGTCCCTGATAAACGCCAGTGTGAGTAGAGGACCAGATAACACAGAGTGACACACACTGTAGCCTCGTACAGCACCTGTTCTGTCCTGTGTTGTCTTGGCCTCCTCTGTTACAGTGATTCACAGGCACAGGAGCCACAACAGGTGCTCTGTTCTCTTACGCTCTTCTTGCACAGTCACAGCCCGTCTGTTCCCCTACTGCGGTTTCGTGAACATGTCATAGCTAATACTGATTTCAGTGTTTTCTTCGTTTGTTTTTCTTCTGTGGTCAGTTTACATGGTCTCCTTTGCCCATGAAACCTATTCAAAACACACTGTCATATTGTCAAATTTAATTTCTAGATAATTATCATTACATTTTTTTATTTTATTTTATTTTTGCAGGGAAACACTTTATTGACAGCAGCAACTTGCTCTGATACCATCTAGGCTAAGGATATTTCTTATCAGTAAAGATATTTCATTTCAAGCTTTAAACAGTTTCCAGAGAAACCCTGATTCATTTTATTCAACATGAGTTTTTAGCATATTGCCTTTTCAATGCATGGCATAACGCCGCTTCCATTTGCTGCACTGAACATAGCTATTCGACTCCCAATTGTTAGGAGAGATTGAGAGCTGCTTTTGCAAATGAATACCACTGCTGGGTAACAACTCAGCCGCGAGCTGCTGTCCTGGCTCCCGGATAGAGCCGAAATCAAATGCTGTGTTGTGACAGATTTGCCTGTAAGTAGCCTAGCCTAGCTACTCCAATGCGATTGGGCTTCCAGTCCTCCCAGTCCAGTAATGGTCTTAAGTAATGCTGGCGAGTCTTATTTAGCACAGTGACTCTCTTGTCTCTTTGTGGACAAACACACACACTGTATATGGCTATACACAGGCTTAAGACTTGATGTGAAGTCATAGTGCTCGGTATCCACGCGCACACACACACACACACACACACACACACACACACACACACACACACACACACACACACACACACACACACACACTGAGATATGCAGACATAACACTACTGCTAGTCATTATGGGGGTCTCCAGACTTAGCGCTGGACTGGCAAAGCGACACGCGGAGTATGTGCATTTCTAGTGTGCCACTGAGCTAGTGACATCATCGCTTGTGTGTTCGTCACATCCTCCTGCCCCTGTGGATCCTTGTAGCCAACCAGCAGCCAGCTCTGCAGGAACAGGAAGAACCATCTGGGCCTGTTTGCTTTCTCTTGGTAGGGGGGTATGTGGCGCGTCCAGGAGCATCTCTCTCTCTCTTTTTCTGTCTCTAGTTTTGTCTTGCTGTGTCTCTGTATTTTTGTCTGTCATCTCAAACTCTTACTTCTGCATCTCACTCTTTGTCCAGTGTGTGCAGGTCCCTAATAAGTCTGAAACAACCTAAATGTAAAACCTTAAGTATTGAAATGTCAAAAAAGTTCAATTTAATACAGTGAATGAATGAATACTTTTTTCATGATTCAATCCATATTTTTATCTGAACGCAATTGTACTGAATGTCCCTTCAAAAATCATTTCTTGGTGTCCTTTTTATTATAATTCATAGTTGCAGAACTTTCATTAGCTGAACTAGGATAATTTTGTCAGCTTTGTTTCTTTATTTTGTTTTTTAAAGTGGTCTTAAATTCACATCCAGGTAATCTTCCGAAGTCTTAGATTTGGCTTTCTGAAACCTGCAGAAACCCTGTTTTATCTTGCTTTCAGTCTATCCATATCTCTGTTGTCTTTGTCTTTTGTCTCCCTCTGGCTTTGTCTATATGTCTGTTTCTGTCTCTCACTCTGGCATTTTCAATGTGCCATTCTCTGACTTTCTCTTTCTTCCCCTCCCTCCTGCCCCCTCTCTCTCTCTCTCTCTCTCTCTGCTCCCTCTCCTAATCCCTGTGGGATGAAGCAGGAGCTGCTTTAGACTAGATTGGGTGGGATCCCATGCAACTAAGTGCATCCTTCCTTCCATCCTCAAATGAATCCCTGATGTGACATAACTGGATCTGTGTTAAGCTCAGAGCTCTCCTCCAGCACAAGCACGTCTTAATCAGAAGCCACATAATTCAGGAAAACATGGCCGTTGGCGCCTCGCAGGAAAGGGGGTTTTGTTTTTCTGTGAGCTCTAAGGAGTGAATGCCTTCTAGATGATGTCCCCCTTTCCCATTCCTCAAGCCTCCTCCCTTCTTCTTTCCTTATGTGTGACCTGTTGAGCTCTCCTCTCCTTTCCTCTGCTCTGCTCTCGTGTTCAGATGACTCACATGACTCACATCACATTGACTTCTTCTACTGTAAGAGCCCTGATAGACCAAGCTAACCGTCGGCCATCGTTGAGCGCCTGTCGCCATACATCGGTTGTAGTTTTTCTGGTGTGTCCTGCACCGTTGGGCCCCATGTTGGCGGCTGTCGGCCGATTGCGCATGTTGAATAGGCGGCGGAGGCCGTCTCTGAGTGGCTGTTCAGTTTAAGTGAATCTGTACACGAGAAGAGAAACGGAAGTGAGCAAAGCAAGCAAATGACAAGAGGGTACACACAGAAGGCAACTGACGTCTGCACACACACACACACACACACACACACACACACACACACACACACACACACACACACACACACACACAGACACAGACACAGACACAGACACACACACGCGGTCTCTCTCTGTTATGGGAGAGCACCTCAGGGGCCTGTTGCAGAGGCGTTGAGCATTGTTTATTAACAACAGTGTGGGGTAAAGCTTCACCTGAGACACATCACAAAAGTGCAACTTTTACAGGCGATGTGAGACAAAGCGATCTGACGGTTGGCCTTGGTCGCCGCTAGTTCTTTGACGTCGGCTTGGTGTGTCTGGGCCTTAACACCTCAGCACTTATGCCCCCACCACCTCTACCTGCTGATACTCTGTAGGAGGAAAAAAAACAGTCAGAGCCAGGTGGACCTACTACCCAAAACATAAGAATGGAGTAGATAGTAGGGCCAGACACATATATTGGTGTAGTGATATTGGCTGCTTGATGAAGGATTTTTGCAGATATATTGGGATTGACATTGCATGTGAGCCTAATTATTAGAGAGGGCTACAATGGAGATGATTTGTGTTGAGTAACAATACATTTTGGGGGCCTTATATGCAGCTCATTGTCATTTCTTGAAAGCTAAATATGATTTCATTACAACTTGTAACTAAAAACTTACTGTGAAAACAGGAACATGAGCCTAACATTAAAATGATATTGTAAACAATAATTTGTTATAAGAATAGAAGTGACTGAAAACCACTCCACGTACAAGTGACATTTCATGAAATTGTGAAATCTCACAGGAGCAGCGGTTGAACTCTTACAGCAGTGAGCTGCTGCAGCAGAATGGATGTAGTAGAAACTGCTTTCCAAAGAGACAAAAAATAGTAGGAAAATAAAGAAGACAATCACTGTGTCCACCTGGCACTGCAGTGCTAAACAGACGCTTGGGTGAAGCACTGGTCATGACTCCTTCCGTTGCTATATGATTAATGAAAGCCCTTGTGAAGCACCGCACTCTTTTGTTAAAAGTTAAAATATTTATAATTTATACCACTTGGCATTCAGAGAGCTAAAAACACAATAAACCCGCAGCCAAATCAGGATTACACACACACTCACAGCACATCAATTCCATTGAAGCCTTCATTAGCTAATGAGGGAAATAAAACTTGTGCCATGTCAGATATCACTAATTTTCCTCTGCGATTATCAGCATTTCTGTTGTATTATGTAAATGTAGAGACTGAAAATCTGTGCACAATCTGAAGAGGGTGTAATCCAAACCAGGACTGGTTGGAAGTGTCTGTTACCACCTCATATCTATGACTGCAAATAGTGTTATATAATCCAGGGCTTTGATCTGGTTCCCACACACACATACATAAATGCACATTCAATTTACACATCACACACGTCTCAGCTGTCCCTTTGTCCCCAAACTGACAGACCAGTGTAATGTCATGTGGTCTGGAATGAAGAGTAGAGGACAGGGGGAGATGGTGAGCGTAGCCCGCACAGTGTAAACATACCTAGTATAAGGATGGTAATTAGGTTTACAGTCATTGAGCTATTCTTCCACTTAGTCACAGCACATCAGCAATGCTGTGTGTGAGATATCACTACCATTTCTTTAAGGTCAGTGTGCAATTGTGCGACTTTTTTGATGCACACACACACACACACACACACACACAGACACAGACACATAGACACAGACACACACACGCGGTCTCTCCCTGTTATGGGAGAGCACCTCAGGGGCCTGTTGCAGAGGCGTTGAGCATTGTTTATTAACAACAGTGTGGGGTAAAGCTTCACCTGAGACACATCACAACTATCTCCTTTCCTTTGGTTCCCTCCTTTCTCCATTGTCTCATCTCATCTTTTTAAGCCACTGACTGGCCTGGATATTGAGTGAGATGACGATCCATCGCCCATATCAAACACATCACATCAAGCCAACTGACACAGTTGGAGTCAGTCCTGCTTGGATCAATACTTACAACTCTGGTTGATCTTCCTCACTTGTTGTTGTTCATGTTTTGTTTTATCTCTTTGATTTTACTCTTTCTTTGTCTTTTTATTTTGGTGAACTTTTACTTATGCAGCACTTTTTAGTGATTATATAGAAGGCTTCTTAGATTGGACAGAAGGTGAGAGACACAGAGAACGAGAGCCACACCATGGCAGATTAATCAACCAGTTCAGTCTTAACAGGAATGAGGTAATGTATTTTTTTCAGGCACGTCAGGGCCTTGGTTAATTCCAGTCACCAACCACTGCAACCTGACTGTGCCACAACTGACACTTTCAGCTGTGCTGCTCAGGTTGCTCAATTCAGACTCACCTGTCTAAAAATTGCTATCGGTAGTGTTGGAGAGGTCAAGGGTCTGTGCACTCATGTTCAACGGGACAGCTCAGATTACAGAGAGAGGCTGGCTCATCCTCCTGCCCTAGTATCCTGTACCTAGCAGTGGGTCAGCTTGCTGAAATTGGAAT
The DNA here is from genome assembly GCA_034670385.1 of Hoplostethus mediterraneus. NCBI lineage: Eukaryota > Metazoa > Chordata > Actinopteri > Trachichthyiformes > Trachichthyidae > Hoplostethus > Hoplostethus mediterraneus. Next base: position 12,976,631 of record JAXDDW010000004.1, read on the forward strand.
GGCCATGGTACACTACACGCTAAACATCCAGTGTCAGATGTACTTGGGAAATGTCTTCAGATGGGTAAGGGATAGGCCAGGGCGCCCGAATCCATGACCAACAGGCTCTGAGACAGCCGAATCAAGTGAGCTAGAATGAACAAATAAAGACTTCTATTCCAAAACATTATGTATTCATTTTGGAAACGTAAAACGTCATTGAAGTTAGTTAATCATAAAATGGAAATATGAAAGTTCAGTATAAAATGAACCTTTGGACTAGAATTGTGCACTGCCCCTTTTAAAAAATATTGTAAGAACATACATTGTATGTTGGCTATGAACTAAGAAATCGGGGTGGTTGAGATAAAGTGTATTGTCCAAAAACGTTCTCTAAAGATGAGATGGTATGTACTGGTTCTACAGCTCTGGGCCTGTACAGATTGCGGGCTCAGCTGTGGACTGGTAATCCCCATTGCACACCCACCCTGCCCTGTATTGCTGTACTCACTGCAATCCAGGTTACATAATGGGCATTAGTGAGACAGTGAGTTTGCAAAGGGCCACACTTGTCTGGTACCGTCAAATAAGAGGACTCGGGGAGTCCAGCCAAAGTGTGTGCGAGCAGTAAGGCCTGGTCACCTAGGTCACTGTGGAAGGCACAACTACTGCTAATGCTGGGTCACTGCATCTGTGGTCTTTAGAGATGATTTTTCTGGCATTTCAAGAAAGATTAGAGAGAAATGGGGAGGGAGGGGTATGGTTTGTGAAGTAATGTCCCAATCACAAGTCTGGCATTTCAGAAACGATTCTTATTTATAATTTTGGTGTTTGTGCATCTTTTTTGTTCTGTGAGGCGTAGGAGTGTGCCTGGGGCTTGAGGGCATTGTTTGTTATGTATTTTAACCTTTTGTATCCAGGAAAGGTTCACTGAGCACATATGGCCTTTTCAGCTACAACCACAATCTTCTAGTGATGGCCACTGAGCAACTCCTCTGGAGCAATTTGTCGTTAAGTACCTTACTAAAGTGCTCTATTTGTTGAGGGAGGAAATGGCACCCACATTTTCTCAGCTGGTCCGAGAATCTAGGGATTCGAACTGCCATCTTTTCGGTCACTGGCCCCCTTCTTGGTGAGCCTCTAGGCTACCACTGTTATTTGGGCTTTCATCATACAATATTGGCCTAACACTGTAAGAAAGCTGAGCAGCTCATGTGATTTAAAAGGGATTTGTGTGTATGTACTCAAAAAAAGATTTACTCCAGTAAGTACAGGTTTAAACTGAACAAACTACTAATGCTACACATAGGCCGACATGTGAAGGTATAGCTTAATCCTAATCTGTTTGTGTTTAATAGCCAACTGATGCTGACAGCCAAACAAATGTTTAGCAAACATATTTTGGGGGGATTTGGGAGAGAGAGGGAACCCAGGCTGCATTCGAACCCAGGACATTGCGTTTACGTGGTATGCGCCCTAGCCAACTGAGACGGTTTTTAAGGTGCATCATATAGGGGCAAGCACCCTAGCTAATATAAGCCTAGCTAATATAAGCATATGAAGCCCGGGATCTGAAATGAATAAATGCAGTGTCACACTGGGACTAAGGCTCAACACTTTGGCAACCCGGTGGAGACAGACCCACAACCCATTTTGGGTTGGGGACACCGATGCAGGAACATATCAACAAGTCACGTAGCAACATAAGTGCATGTTGACACACATGGCACACATGCTGCTTTAGGACTAAAGAACAACAGGTCCTGGTGGAGACATAGCCTTAGATCTTTTTTTCCACGTCAGCCGAGATGAGTTCTCTCTGTTAGGTGCTCCTCGGAGACCAGTTAGGCCTGATAATGAAACGTTTTTTCCAGTGGCTCAGAGCTTGTTTACCATCTGAGTCACAGACTTGAGTACTTGAGTTTGTCAGCTGCTAAACAATGGCTCTGTTTTAAGTTCATGGCAGACAATAATGAGTGTGAGAGGGCGAGGTTGTGTGTTGGTCGGTGTCTGTCAAGAATGTGTGTGTTTGTGTGTTGGTGGTGGGAGAATAATAGCAGCTGAGTTCACAAAACAGAAAAAGGGTTCCCCTATGCTGGAACTGTACCACAGCCTCTCAGCCAATCAGAGCCCAGGGCTTGTTGCTATGTGTGCTGTGAATCTGCCCCTTTGTGTTGCAGAGTGGAGGAGAGGGACAGACACACACATGCAGAAAGAGTGATTGAGCCCGGGTCCAGAGTTTGGTAGACCGACTTGAAAGTGGGAGGAAACTGGAAAAGTTTTGAGGCAAGCTGCCTCCGGGACCAAAACACAGCATAGGAAACCCTGCCTCCCTTATTTTTTTTCTTTAACACTTTTGCCTTCTGTAAGATCACCGTTTACCTTACGATCACTTTTCAGGTCACCTTTGAAAGGCTGTTTTTTTTTTTTCTTAGTTTCTCGTACTAAATAATGGTTGACAGATCATGCCAGAGCATTCAGAGCTGTCAAGCACCATAGGGGATGTTAATAAAGCAGGATTACCCAGTTAGTCAGATAACCGTTATTACTTATGAAGATTATAAGTAACTCCAGATGTGTTAAATAATTATTCAAATTGAATCTGGATATCAGCTCTTCCTTACCAGCGATCTCTCATCAAAAACTACGCTTGATCATTTTGTACAGTTTTCTGGCAAATAATCTAATTTCTTAACATACCCCACCACCACTAATAGTGTTTTCTCGTGTTGCCAGACGAGGCAGACAGCAACAGGAAAGGTGAGCTGGCGGGCAGTAGGTAAGACAGACGGTGTGTGTGATTCATGTTACAAAATACTATGGAAACATAGCTGATCTTGTTATTGTAGTCAAAGGTTAGCAACAGTTTTACCACAGGGAGGGAGAACAAAGGCTCAGTGTGACGGGGATACACGCAAGACGCTAAATGCAGTAAGACACACACACACACACACACACACACACAGAGGACAACATACACATGTACACACGTAGAGCACAACACAGGCACACACAAATGGACAATATCACATACATACAGAGAGCCTAACATATATGCACAGACAACACACACACACACAGGAATATTAAAGGTCTTTTAGACATGTTTCTCTGTCCTTAGCCCTAATTCATTCCCACATACAAAGACACATGTAGTTGCAGCTCATTCCTACACACACATACAGACACGTTTCAATCCCCGTGACGGGAACATTTAGCATGATATTGGCGTTGCCACGGCAACCCTTTGTCCCCCCCTCCCCATGCGAAATGGAAGCGTTGTGTGTCCAAAGGAGAAAGCCGGCAGGATAGTCTGTTTTTATTTAATTGTTTGTTTGTTTGTGTCTCTTTCTTAACCTGTTCAACAGTTGCGATGGTTGATCACTGCTCAGTCCCAGGTCAGCAGTCGGCCAGTAGTGGAATGACTGAAGCAGCGTACCTCCTCCCTTTACAGTGCTGGCTTCTTTTAAGTTATTATTTTCCAAGGAAAAGCCATGCTGTTGTACATTGCCTTAGGGTTACACAGTTAAGTGCATATAAGTGCCTATTGCGATTCTAATTTTCTTGAGCATCACAGAATTTGGTGATATTGAAACATTTTATTTTATTTTCAGGTAATAGTCAAGATGTTGATATAAAATGCGAAGATAAAAAGTGAATTATTTTTTTCTCCTCAAATCATCATGACTGATGATTCAGATTTATGTTCACAATTTTAAGCAAAACAAGCAGAATCATCACTTTAGCCATCATCGTGCAGCTCTTTGTGGCCAACAGGGCAGATGGGTTGGCGTATTTTTAGCACTCAGAACGCAGACCACTAGAAATGAAGAAACACTTCAATTTGTATCTGTATAGCGACAGTATTATCCACAACCAATTCTTCTCCCAAACATCTGTTCAACACTGCTACCCCTAAAATATATTTTTTTTTTTAAACTGCGGCTCTCCAGGGCCCTGTGGGAGTCCTCATGAGGGCCGCTCTGGCTGTCCCGGGACATTCACTTGTTAACTATCACTCTCTCATATAGTTGCGTATTTTGATATTTCTTGAACATGAACAGAGGACCAAAAAGGCTGTTTCTTGCAAGTTTCTGGAGCTGAAGTGAGCATTTTGAGGCAAACGTATTGTGAGGCAAATGGACATCATGCAGTGTGCTCTTGAGAAATAGGCTACAGGAAGCCACGACATGGTGAGGAAAAGCTATTTCATGAAATCGAAATGATATAATATTACATGCTAACTGGACTAGCAGTATACACTTGTTCATGTATGGGAAAATATGAACACTATACAATGTAGTTGGTCCACCAGCTGGTCTACCATCTGATCTGATCATCTGATATAGTGAATGTGACTGTAGAACTGGCCGTGAAACAGAAAATATGGAATGGTTACTATACCCGTGGTGGTGAAATGCAGTTGCCAGAGCTGCTTCAAATCTGCCACCTGATTCAGTTCCAGTGTAGTTGAGTCTTGGGATGGTGAGACAGACAGGGGACGTCTGGTTGTTTGGACGGTGCCTTCAAGTTCATTTGTGTTCACTATGCTGTAGACTCACTTGTATTAGTGTAGAATTCACATACAAAAAGGTGTTTCTGCCTGAAGTCACAGACTACGCAACAGTAGTTTTAATCAATTCTTTTAATTGCAAAGAGGAACTGAACAAGCATTTAAGCCAGTGTCATTAAATGAAGGTTACACTTCTCTGCAATTCTTTATATTGTTTTTGCATTGTCTCTGACTTCGGGCAGCCTTTTTAAGTGGAAAGCCCTTTTTAACGTGGGTGCTGCCTCTAAACACCATCGCAAAATATTCATCAAATAGTTCTTTGTAGGAATCTACACTTTAGAATCTGAGAGAGAAAGAAAGAGAACAAGAGCTACCAGGCTGTGTCTATATTTATCTCACCGGGGGCTGCAGTAAGGAGATTTAGCATGGAGGAACTGTCCATGTAATCTCCCATTCTACCTCTGCATATTCTTCATAAGAGTACAACTGTATGTGTGTGTATGTGTACATGTGCTGTACATACACTTGTATACATCCGTGCATTCCCACATGTGTTCAGTCCATTGATGCAGCGTCGAGTCATGACAACTTCCCAGTTAAATATGTGTTTACATTTTATGCATTTGGCTGCTGCTCTTATCCAGAGCGACTAATGATCTGATAGAGCGGAAAAAGCCTTTTCTTTGAATTGTTGCCGGGCGAGGATGTCCGCTCCTGCCCCTTAAGAGAATCCGCTGTGGGGTGGGGGAGGTATTTGAACCTTCTGTTTGGGTCCATCCAGATGGAGCTAGATAGCACTGTGCGTATTAAGTAGACACACCTCAGCGAGCTCAGCCTGGTTGACTGCTGCCGCTGCCGCAGTGGAGCTGCCTGGAAACGCCCCGGACACACAGCCTCCTTACATGGCTGGCTGTCAAGGCTGTCTGCAGGTCCTGAAAACGGCTTTAAATGTCTTAAATTATATAAACTCAACATCTTAAACCCAGTTTTAGTGGTTTGAAAACGCTGTCATTTTCTTGTTGCATTGTTTTTCTGTTGAGATTTTTTCATTTAAACTGTATTTATCCAGAGAGACCCGATCTTGAGTGCCGCTTTCTAGCTCGTCTCTCTCGGTTGGCGCATCTTCTGCCTGCCGCATCCATTCATTTATTTTTTTCACTCGCTCACCTCACTTTTGCCTGCACTTTGTAATGCCTACAAACTTTCCCAGTGTATAAAATCGTCCGGAATCCAGTGACAAGCGGCAACATTTTTGAAGACACATCGGCGTGCAACCAATGACAATGCTGCAATGGCGAAACTGCAGTGGCCCGATACGGCCAGTGACCGATCAATCAACTGTCCTGAACCTCTCTCATACTGGCCTCGGACCATTGGGCCTTCCTTACCGTCGAGCCCTGATATAGCTTATTGCACTTTTACTTTAGCACAGCACTTTAGCACTCCTAGATGCTTGTTTGGGGAGGAGATGCACTTACAATTTCTGGTGACTAGTTGTTCTCTTGCCTACCTACGTTGAATGCATACACCGATCAGCCATAACATTAAAACTACCTGCCTACTATTGTGTAGGTCTCCCTTGTGCCGCCAAAACAACTCTGACCACAAGACCTCTGAAGGTGTCCTGTGGTATCTGGCACCAAGACGTTAGCAGCAGATCCTTTAAGTCCTGTAAGTTGCAAGGTGGGACCTCCATGGATCGGACTTGTTTTTCCAGCACATGCTCCATCAGATTGAGATCTCTGGAATTTGGATGCCAAGTCAACACCTTGAACTCTTTGTCATGTTCCTCAAACCATTCCTGAACATTTTTTGCAGTTTGGTAGGTCGTGTTATCCTGCTGAAAGAGGCCACTGCCATCAGGGAATACCGTTGCCATGAAGGGGTGTACTTGGTCTGCAACAATGTTTAGGTAGGTGGTACATGTCAAAGTAACATCCACATGATGACCCGAGGTTTCCCAGCAAAACATTGCCCAGAGCATCACACTGCCTCCACCGCTTGCCTTCTTCCCATAGTGCATCCTGGTGCCATTTCTTCCCCAGGTAAACGACGCACACGCACCCGGCCGTCCACATGATGTAAAAGAAAACGTGATTCATCAGACCAGGCCACCTTCTTCCTTTGCTCCATGGTCCAGTTCTGATGCTCACATGCCCATTGTAGGCGCTTTCGGCAGTAGACAGGAGTCACATGGGTACTCTGACCAGTCTGTGGCTATGCAGACACCTTTCTATCATAGCCAGCATTGATAGTTAGGTACTAACCACTGCTTACCGGGAACACCCGGGAACACCCCACCCCACCCCACAAGTTTTGGAGATGCTCTGGCCCAGTCGTCTAGCCATCACAATTTGGCCCTTGTCAAAGTCGCTCAGATCCTTACGCTTGCCCATTTTTCCTGCTTCCAACACATCAACTTCAAGAACTGACTGTTCACTTGCTTCCCAATATATCCCACCCCTTGACAGGTGCCATCGTAACGAGATAATCGATGTTATTCACTTCACCTGTCAGTGGTTTTAATGTTGTGGTGTGTGTGTGTGTGTGTGTGTGTGTGTGTGTGTGTGTGTGTGTGTGTGTGTGTGTGTGTGTGTGTGTGTGTGTGTGTGTGTGTGTGTGTGTGTGTGTGTGTGTGTGTGTGTGTGTGTGTGTGTGTGTGTGTGTGTGTGTGTGTGTGTGTGTGTGTGTGTGTGTGTGTGTCTTACTGTCTTACTGTCTTACTGTCTTACTGTCTGGGAACCTGCTGCAGCATCCATCTCTCCAGCAGAGCAGGCTTTGCTGTAGAAAGAGGGCCACCCACCCAATATATACTTCCTATAATAATAAGTAATAAGTTCCTCAACACATTCAGAATCACTTTCTTCATTCAGTGCAATGAATTTTACAGGAATTTGTCATTGTGTCGAGACACAGCAACGACTTGTTCATCAGCATGAAGATTCACTCACTATTTGTGAATGAGGAATGATCAGTATCACAGTTGTCTGTCTGGCCTTGGTGAGCTTACATTGAATTACACTAAAGTGTGTATCGAGGTGTGTTTATGCTGAGCTGTGTGTCAGCTTTTTTCCGTACCTCAACTGTGTGTGTGTGTGTGTGCGTGCGTGCTCCCTGCTGTAGCAGCCAGACCAGCTGATGTATGGGCTGGACTCCAGTTGTACTGGGTGGTAGTCACAGGTCTAATAATAAGACTCACTGAATCTAAATATGACCTGTTACATAATTCACATCACACATTGAGGAGGGCTGGGGGTGGAGAGCTCACATGCACATTAAAGAGAAGGTTTAGTGCTTCCTTGTGGTATGGCTGTGGTGGCTAGGGTTGATTTTTGGTGTTGGGCTCCATGTTCATTATGATCCTAATATGCTTCATGATCAAACATAAGTTTTCAACACTGGACCTTTTTTCTGTTTGTATGTTTTATGCAGTGGTAGTCTTCTTGCTGTGCTTCCCTACCACTACAGACAGACATTGACGAGAGATCGTGCTCACATACATATTGGAGAGCAAGAAAGAGTTCATATACGCATTAAACTGAGTGAGACAGTTCACATACAAATTGATGAGAGACAGATTTCACATACACCGAGCATGGCAACCTGTAATCTGTTTTATTCTAGCCAATCAAACACCAACCTGATTATATTTACCTCACAATTAGAGGGCATAGTAAGGAAGACATGTTATTATCAACTGATGGTAAAGGTTATGTATGTTCCTATTATTATATGTTATTGTTTGGTACTTTGTGTAAATAATTAGTGTTGATATAAGTTTCTATTCCATATCTGGGAGAGTTTATCCAGAATGGAGCCCTGATCATGGTCCAGTGTGAAAGAGAGGAGGAGGGGCAGGAAGAGGCTGGATTGAGCTCAGGTTTAATGTTCGGTAAACATCCGAAATTCCTAAATCTCATTAACCATTTGTACCAAAGGCTGGATTTAAAAATTACAGTCATGGGATGTCCTCTTACACAGGGATGTGATTTGTCTCTTATTTCAGCATTCTGCACACAGCAGTCACCACAGTTATTTTGCTATTATTATTTTGCAATCATGATTATTTATCATTAGTTTCATTTCAGGAGCAAAATTATTTTACTGGACTTTTGGCATCTTCTATCACGCAATAACAATTATCACAATATACATCAAATCATTATTTCCGTTGCTTAAAGACGAAGATGAAGAAATCAGAAGTTAAATTGTAGATTCAAGTATTTATTGTGAGAAACAAGACAAAAGTGTGTGGCTCTTGTTTTTGTTGTTGTAGTAAGGCACAGAGACGGACATCACTGATACTATCACCAAATACAATTCTACACGATTAAATGGGCTGCATCTTGAACGCAACCCTCCCCATTTAATGTCTATTGGAGGTTTCCTGCTTCTCTGTCTTTTGTTTTGTCCTGCATCCTGATCACATCCCTGCTTCCATTTAGGCTGTGTGTGTGTGTGTCTCTGTGTGTGTATGTGTTTATGTGTGTAGGCGACATAGGAATGTTCTATTCAGTCACGATGCCCCAAGGAATGACAGATCCCATCTATACATACGCTGGCTGGGCCCCTCAACCAATCTCTCCCTCACTGGCCCTTTGTTCTGTACTGCACGTGTGTGTGTGTGTGTTTGGGAGGTAGTGTATGTGTGTGCTTGGTGGCAGTATGTGTGTATGTGTTTGGTGTATTTGTGTATGTATTGGTTGTGGGTGTGTGTATGTTTGGCATGTGTGTGCTACGGGTGTGCACATGTGTGTCATGAGTGATTTGTGTTTGTTTACTCGCCTGTGTTCACTTTTCCTTGAAAACGGCAATCTGAAACCCAGTGCACACATGCTTGTGGGGGGTTGTTGGGTGGGCAGAGAGGGTTATAGCACCCCAGTATCTGTTTTCTGCAGCTCCCTTAATCACTCCTCCACCTCCCTGCCCCCATCCATTCATGCTTCCTTTCTCCTCCTTAATAGAGCTTTACCTTTAGCCCACATCCCCTTATAGCCCAGGGCACTGGGGCTCTTCCACTATGGACTGGGACTATAGGCCTTTCTACACTTGGGCCAGTTAGAATTGACTATATCCAGGGTGTCCAGGGTGATCTTTCTTGTATATTATTGTATATTATTCTTTCTCTCTTTCTCTCTATTCCAGACTCTTAAATAAAGCAGCATTGCCATAATCCTAAAGAAAAGGAATTTCTCTCTCTCTCTCTCTCTCTCTCTCTCTCTCTCTCTCTCTCTCTCTCTCTCTCTCTCATATTCAGCCTACAGCTGGCTAACAGGCACCCCCCACCCCTTCCTCATGTTTTGTGTTGGACTGCGCCTCTCCATGTGCATCAGCAGCAGCTCAAAGCATGTGGGAGGAGTTCCCTGGGAGGAATGTGCGTGACTGGCTGGCTGACTGTGATACACACACACACACACACACACACACACACACACACACACACACACACACACACACACACACACACACACACAGCAGCAGCAACATCACTCTAGCTCACAGTTCACACTTCTGCAGAGCCAAGTGAGAAGGGCTCTGATCTAGCCAGCCTGCTTTGGGAGGACCTGACATCCTCACAAAGATCTGAAGATGAGGAGTATCCTCCAAAATTGAGCACAATTTGTTGGTCCTCACTTTAAATAGAGGCAATTTTAGGATTTGGGTTCAGAGTTAGAATGAGAGTTGGGTTACTACGGTTAGGTATTTAGTGGTTAGCGTTAGGGAACTAATGTAAGTTAGTGGAATATCCTCACAATAATAGCAGTGTGTGTGGTGTGTTGGAGAGAGATACAGAAAGCTGTGGTTCTCAGAGCTGCTGTGCATTAGCTGACCTCCTGCGGGATTCAGGGAGTTTTCTCTGGAGGAGTACAGGAGAGAGAAAGAGCTAAGGCAGACTCTTCAACCCTCTGCTAAAAATACTCTGCTTTGGATCTGAGCTTCAAATACAACATAAAACAGGGCAGGAAACTTAACTTTTTCACGGTAGAGGAGACAAACCTACCAGCCACAGCTGAAAATCCCCATTATGCGCCTTCCAAAAACTCTCTGCATGAGTGAGTATTTTAATCTGACAGCCAGTTGTGAACTGAGCAGCCTATTCTTTTTATGTCCGTAAGCCTTTCTGCTCCTACAAAGCCGTTGGCTTAGCCTCGGAGCCTAGCCTTGTGGACACAGTGTCCTACATTTAATTTGGTGAAGGAGCCTATTCCTGGGTGGAGGCAGGTTGAATAACCCCCACTCTGTCTTGCCAGGGCCTGGGCCGCCCTGCCTGCCCCACCCAACCCTGCCCTGTCGTGGCTGGCTGAACACCGGATGGTGCAGCAGAACTCTGTTATTTCTGTCCACTACTCTGTGTGTGTGTGTGTGTGTGTGTGTCTGTGTGTCTGTGTGTCTGTGTGTCTGTGTGTGTGTGTCTGTGTGTCTGTGTGTGTGAGAGAAGTCAGTGTCAGTACTGTGTATGAGCATGTGTGTCTGCTGTGTGGCATCACGCCTCAGCTCAGCTGACATGGAGGGTCTAAATATATCTCCCTGAAACAGACAAATTGGAAAAGTTGTCTCATTCACCACCTTCCCCCACACCCCTTCTCCAAACCAAAGTTTTTTGGCACCGTTAAAAGGCTATGTCCACTTGAGTAAAAGGTGTTTATGCATTCATTTGTTATTCACGTCAATACAGGTTCTACAGTCGCTCTCACATTGGACAGGCCTAAAACTACCTTCACTAGTAAATCGTAAAATGGTAAATCTACAGTGAATCTTGCATCCTGACCAGTAGAGCCTTGCATTGAAAATTCTGAGCTTCACCAAATGGGGGACTTCTTTGTGATGGCTCAGCTGATTGTGTTTGTCTTGCTCTGCTATAAATGTGTTTCTTTGGCTGTGTCTGAACGTTGGGCTTTGTTAGCAATGCTACCAGACCAGTCTGTCTTTATATTAAGTTCCTACCATTTAACAGTCTATTGACAGCAGAGACACACAAATGTGCAAAAGTCAACATGTCTTACATCATGACAGGCTAACAAAAATCCAAATTGGATTCCTAGATTTGGTATACACCCCATTGGCGTGTTGTGATCTGTTCTCCAATTACATCCTCCTTTTTCCTGTGTATATATTAATGGATTTTAGAGGTATGGTATCCTGACCTTGTCCCTCTCTCTTTCTTTCTGCCTTGTCCAGATTCGTCGGAGGAGTTTTTTGAGTACGACGCGGACGAGTTTCTGGTCTTCCTGACCCTGCTCATCACTGAGGGAAGGACACCAGAATGTTCTGTGAAGGGCAGGGCGGAGGGGCTGCACTGTCCCCCAGCCCAGTCGGCCATGCCACCTCTTCACAAGCACGAGTGCAGCGAGAAACTGCCCCAGGTAACACACATGCACAGACTTCGCACCGTGGCCCTGTTCATTCTACTGTGGCTTGCATTTGCCACACTGGTTCCATTTTGGGTTGACAAGTCAAGAGCCTTTAGTCAGCCCCACCTAGTCATGTCTCAGCTGGCATGGTCCAAGAGGGTGGTGTGGTAATGAATTATGGGCTACTACACAGTTTTAATTGATTATTGAAAGTAGACGATGAAATGTAAAACCCCAAATAGGATCAAAGCTACTGTATATGTTGTAGCCACTACTGCAGCATTCCCTCTCTAGGTTCAAAGACACATCAAAGACCTTTCTACAAATACACTGAAGCACATATGGAAAACAAAGCTACTACATTTTCTCTCTTGCTACTGTTGTCAGTTTTGACTAGAGCTTGACTTGAGGGTGATAATTTGAGTCTGGCCCAACCTCATACAAATCTCGGGGGAGTTTTCAATGTAACATATATTGCTGTGTCCCTGGAATTGCTGGATTGGAATATGTATGTAGAATAGCATATATAAAAGTGCCAGCTGGAAAGATTGTTTATTTATTTGAACCCAAACATGACCCAAGCCAGTTAAGTGAGAAATTCAGCCTTTAATTTTGTGTGTGTGTCCAGTGTCTGCAAGCCAGGCGGACCCGTTCAGAGGTGATGCTGCTTTGGAGGAACAGCATCCCCATCATGATCGAGGTCATGCTCCTGCCAGACTGTTGCTATGGTGACGAGTGCCCCCCCAGTGACCCCATCAGCGACCCGGTCATCAAACAAGATGCTCTGCTGCTGGAGAGATGGACGCTGCAGCCTGTTCCCAGACAGTAAGACACACACACACACACACACACACACACACACACACACACACACACACACACACACACACACACACACACACGTACACACACGTACACAAACTTTCACTATTTTAAACTTGGATAGTGCTGGAAACCTCATTTGCCAATTTTCTTCAAATATGCTGTATACTCCACACAAACAACGCTGTGTGTTCACCCACATTTTGTCTAAGTAGATCCCAATGTAAAGTGCAGGTGCTGGACAGATAATGGACAGAATGAAAAAGAAATAAAGTCTGCACACTTCAGTTCTCCGATTTGCAAATGTATTACCACCTTGTGACATTTAGCCTGACAAATTGTCTCACTTACCCTCTCACCTGTGCATGAGCAGGGAGCAGGGACCACACATGCTTGACCTGTTTTCTCATTAGCCTGACAAACTGGCACATTTCCACTGCGTTCTTTTAACACTGTGTTTGGTAGGAGCGGGGATCGATTCATCGAAGAGAAGACTCTCCTGTTGGCTGTTCGCTCTTACGTCTTCTTCTCCCAGCTCAGTGCCTGGCTCAGTGCCTCCCATGGCATCGTCCCCAGAAACATCCTGTACAGGTCAGACACACCACTTTCAACCTGGGTAAATCTCAACCATTGGTGGGCTGGGGGATCAAAGGCTTTCCAGTGAGGCTATTGGACGAGATTCTTAAGCCATAAAGCGAGGAAAAGGCAACAAAGGATATATGCCAAACAATACATACAAATACAAAATGTTTTAGATGACATCTCCAGGGTTCAATTTTTTCTTTTTTATTTGGCCAAATCTGCCATTTGGCATAAAGTGATCCTCATTCTAATAATGATTGATAGAACATAATTTAATACAAACTATGGTGTTTTTTGAGCCAAAGTAGCTACATTAAATAACACGTCACAGAGTAGATTTTTTATATCTTAGATATATTCAGTACAGTACCATTATGGAAATGTACCCTTGAAATCATCCTCTACCGTAGACGAACTGAAGCGTTTTTACTTGGTCCACCTAAGACATGCAAAGAAAATCCCACAAACTGACTTGAAAATTGACTACAAATCTGACATGCTAAAAAACCTCTGTAATTGTCTTCAAGTTCAGCATTAAAACATTTGTGCTAAACTAATTTTAAACGTAATGCTTGAAAAGGAACCATCTGTCTTCCATGAAGTCAAAACTGAATTACAGGAAGTAAGCTGAATGACTGGAGGCTCAAAAAAACTCCCAGATCTATAAATGTCCTAACATTTTTAGGCTCTTTAATGGTCTGCCCATTGAACCAATGTCTGTCATCTGAGTCCTGTCTCTCTCTCTCTCTCTCTCTCTCTCTCTCTCTCTCTCTCTAACAGGATCAGTGCTGCTGATGAGGAGTTGGTGTGGCAGTTCTCCCAGCCGCCGTCGGAGCACCTCTTCCCCGTCCCCAATGTATCCCAGAGCGTAGCGCTCCGGGTTCGGGTCCAGTCGCTCCCCCGCCAACCCACCTACCCCACCCTGGCCTGCAGCATCCACACGGGTCTGTCTCCGCTTTACAGCAAGACCCCCAAGCTCAACCCCAACCTCAACAGCCATGGTGGCCTACCCAACCTCAAAAGGAACCAAGATCACAGCAAAGACAACCCCCTTCACAACTCTAACCTGCCCCTCTACAGCAAGAGTCCTAACCCCATGTCTGGCCTTGCCATCAATGCATTGCCCGTCCCTAATCTTCCCATCAACAACATACCCATTAACAGCCTGCCGCACACTGGTTACCCTCCTCTGTATGGCAAGAGGAGCCAGGATCCTGCTGACAGCCATGGCCATACGTATCAGAACGGAGAGCTTCCCCAGGTCAACGCCCCACACCGGCAGGGCTCCCCCCTGTTCCACAGGCCCTCCCACTCCCCCACGTCATCCCGCTCCCACTCCCCCTCTCCTCTCCCACCCACGGGTAAGGCAGGGAGGTGGCTGTACTCTGCCCTCAACGGCTCCTCTGACCCCATGCAAGTGGAGGACTATGGGCCCGGCATGGACAGTGGCGAGAGCTCCAAGGGTCCCGCACCTGAGCCACTCAGGGCCTTCAAGACTTTCTCCTTAGCCGAGCCGGCCCGCTGCCCCTCCCCCAGGCCCAGCGCCACAGAGACCAACCCCCTGATAGGCTCTCTGCTGCAGGAGAGACAGGAAGTGATCGCCCGCATTGCACAAAGGCTCAACTTCTGTGACCCGACAGCCCCACCTCTTCCCCCTAGCCTGTTTACTTCCGACACCCCTCCGAAAGCCATGTGGGGCAGTAACCATGACAACGTAACTGTCAATAAGACCAAAGAGACGGAGGTACTGCTGAATGAGCCCGCGGGACGTGTGTGGCACACCCCCTTCGACACACCCGTGACTGATGCTTCTTTTAGCAAGCGGGACAGTTCCTCACCTAAACCTGCAGCCTGCAGGAAGCTGAAACTGACTGAGACCACTGACAGAGAGGAGGAGAGAAATGCAGAGAGGGAGAGGGACAGAGAGAGGAAGAAGGACAGGGAGAGGGCGAGAGACACAGACAACTCTCTCATTGCCCAGGCAGTACAAGACATAACTAGACTTATCCAGGAGAGACTATCTGTCCCATCTTTGTCTCCCACGCACAGCAGGAGCGGCAGCCCCCTGCACCGCACACACACAACAACAGTCACACACACAGTCCGCACATACACACACACCGCACACAACACCCCGCAAGTCTCACAAGCCTCACACACTGCCACCAATGGCTACACCAACGGCCACGCACCCGGCCACGAACCTCACAGAGGCACACACACCGCTGCCACACACACGCCTGTTTGCACAGACAAGGCCCGAGTCGAGCCTGGGACCGAACGTTGTTCCCCCCGCGCCCAAAACGGTGCTCACTTTACACTTGAAGACCCCCTGTTCAAAGGCCAGTCCCACACCCAGGCTGGTCAGCGTTTACAGACTTCCCCACATGACGACCCCAGAGCCCGGATTCCCAGCAGCCCCAAAACCCCCTCTCCGTCTCCCCCCCTGGAGAACAGCCCGAGGACCGCCCAGACCTACAGTTGGACTCACACCGTTGCCAGCCCAGCCCTGAGCTGTAACTTAAGCCAGAACCACAGCAAGCCTCAGCTTCAGCCCCAGAATCAGATGCAGACCCAGACCTGCGCATCAGTCCAGCCCACTGCTTCCCAGGATGAGAACCAGGCACCCCTGGGATCTGGCGGCTCCAGCACCCCCAGTCCAGACATGGCACCCCCAAGTACTGTCCTGGTAAGGGACTCCTCACTCAACTCCTCTGAGATTATAAGACCAAGACACATGGACATTTGGCAATATTTTAAGGCAATGTAAATTGGCAGGTTCTCATTATACTTTTATATATCATAGCCCACTTAGTTATCTACAGTGGTTTAGTAAACCCAGAAGTACACCCTGGTTGGACAGGCAATGCTTGGATATATAGCATTTCAGAATAGAACTCTTCAAATGTGCTAATGTCAGTTTAACCATTTTGGAAAATGTTACAAATTTAACATTTGATAAAACAATAATTATAAACTAAGTTTATAATTATTATTACTATAGTTTTATCAAATGTTATATTTTATCAGTCAATGTAGCAAAATGTGTTTTCATTTTGTGTTATCAGTAAAAATGTATCTTGAGTTTCTTTTGAGAAGCAGGGAGGATGGCATACCTACAACCATGCTTTAATGAATACTAGTAATATTGGTTTACTTGCCAGCTGTCTCAAACTCTCCTGTGTCTCTGCTCCAGCGAGCTCACAGCCCCTCCCCCCTGCGGCCCTGCAACAGCTGGAAGAAACAGAATCGACACTCATTAGATGCCACGGCGACCAAGGCCTTCCACCCCTGTACCGGCCTGCCTCTGCTCTCCAGCCCTGTACGACCCACACACACATACACACACGAAAGCTGGCTTAGCCATAATTCATAGTCAGTCAGTGTCCATGCATTTGTGTTTGTCAAAAAACCGCACACTAGCCTTATTTTCCAGCCATCTGAACCGTGACTCACAGTACTCTCACCAGTGTAAGCAGCCAGCTTCTGAGTGTTTGTCATAAAGAGACTTAAATATCTGTTACCAGGCTCTACTGCTCCTGGGCCTGTGGGTTGTTAGCCAAGGTTAACACACTCATACATGCACTCATGCGCGCGCACACTCACAAGCACGTACGCAGGAGTGTGAGTCACGTGACTCATCCGTGCATCATCAGCTACAGCAGCACTAAGTTCCTGTTGAACTGACACTGTCACATCACCAGGCTCCTAGACCAGCACTGTTTGTTTTGTCTTCTGATCAGTCTGGGCATCTGACACACACACGCACACGCGCACACGCACACACGCGCACACACACACACACACACACACACACGCGCACATACAGTGTTTAAACATCAGGGACAGGGCACATACATTCCACAAACTTTAAAGTGATACCTTCTCATTTTTTCTTCATCAGACATGGTCATTTATGTGTATAGTGACTTTCATGACTCTTGGCCCCTTTAAACCCGTTTAAAACCCAATGTGAAATTTCTAAAATACACAGGTTTCAGTGAGAAATGAGAAAATTATTTTACTCCTTTCTGGAGAATGTACTTTTGCATGCACATTTTTTCACGCAGATGTTTGCATGAAAATAGCGACATGGCCCTAAAAAGTGCTCACAGTAAGGATAGATATTTTCAGTTATTCTCGGATTCCTCCTCTCTATTGAGCACTGGTATGACTTGGGATAGTGTGATGGTTGCTCTGTGTATTCTTAACCATCTGTTTGCCTTCCGGCAGGTTCCTCAGAGGAAAAACCAGACAGGCTACTTTGACCTGGACACCTCCCTGACTGGCTACAAGGGTCTGCCATGGGCCTCTGGGAAAAGGTACACATTCCGTCACCTGGGATCTTTGTTAGCTAGGAGTCACCATTTAGAGCCCTGTCCAGATGGGATTAGTTTTACTGGTGGAGGTCCGGTTAAATTTCACTGGTGTAATTACTGCGCTGCAATTTTTAGAGCCTGTTTTCTTTTCTCACTTGGCAACATTTCATTTGTCGCTGTGTTTACACACCAGCAAGGCAAAATGTACTTGAGTTGTGAGTTTTGCCTGCTTTTCATAAAAGGTGCATTATTATCATTGTTATTTTAGAGTTGTTCATGTTCACCACCAGTATTAATATAACATATATGGCGTCTATATAAGGGTGGACATTTACACTAACAGAACCTCAGGTCAGCAGTACGATCTGGAAGGATTGGATTGGGACTGGAGTTTTGAGAAGTCAGATATCATACATAACTTTTGTTAAAGTGGGTGTTATAATCAGTGGTCAGGTCAACCCCATTCTGTTGACTGTCCTGGTCACACTGCCACCTGCTGAAGTTCTGCTGTACTGCGACTGCACCTAGAATCTCACACATTAAGCTCAAAATGGCAGACAGAACTGAACTGGCTTTATTTACTCAGGGCTCCATAGCATGTCCCCATACAAAGCAGGTGTGGATGGTGCTTCTTTGATGAAGCTTGTGTTTCAAGAGTTTGAGCAAATGCTGTTATGTTTTGGCCCTGGCTGGCAAGGTAATCAACCCTAGCCACTTCTCACAGGTAACCAACCATCATTTGGAGGTCCTATTCTAAAGAAAATCTCGCTGGTTGGTAAAAAAAAAAAAATATATATATATAAGCGACTGGTGAATTTAGGCATTTCTGTCAGCCAACATGACCATTGGACAAAAAAAAATGTTCAAATTGCATTCCTCTTGTGAAATAAGACGTCAGTTGATGATTAGTCAAACAGTATTGGAAAATTGTAGATATCAACTTTAGTTGAGACAAAAAACTTTTTCTGCTTGAGGCAGTTTAAGCAAATTTTATTTTACCCTGGGACCCAGGTTTATTCAAACGTACTAGCAATGTTTGTCACATAACAACCTTAATCACTGATATACATTGAGCACAGTAAGAAAGCTTATCAACGTGTGTGTGTGTGTGTTCACCCTTCAGGGTGTGTCCAAAGAGAGAGGAAGACACAGATGACCCACAGCAACTGTTCAGCGCCAGCGCTCCACCTGCTAGCCTTAGTCTGCTGGGAAACTTTGAGGTACAGCAGGCGCACGCGCACACACACACACACACACACACAACTAACATTACATTGATACTGTTATACTCCTATGGTAATTCTCCAACTATGGATACTTGTGCCTTCCTTTGTTAATGCTGGATACACAAATATAATTCAGCCACATTCACCTCATTCATGATGCTAAAACTGAAACGAAATAAAAAAATTAGATCAGTTCAATTCAATTCAAACATTGTATATTACATACAATGTTTTTGGACATTACAATAGTAATAGTAACATATACACACACACAGGCTTATGCGTCCCCGAATGAATTGAACTGATTGCTTACAAGGGGGATGTAAAATGGCTGTCACAGATGGGCTTAAAGTGGGACATTAAAGCTAGCCATCTCCCAACAGCTTGTACATTTTTGTTGGTCTACTCTACCATCCAGTGTGGTGGGTATCCAACCAGGCTCTTCTCTATTTTCAAAAACACTTTGATCTCAAAATAGTGAAAGTGCCCATTGAATCCGTCAGCCACTTTGGTCAGTGGATGAAAAAGTCAGGTTCCTGCCCTTGATGGGAAAGTCAAAGGTCAAAGTAAAAATCAAAGGTTTGTTATATTTTGACGGGAAAAATCAAATGTCTTCCTGACAGGAGTGTGTGTTGAACTACCGCCTGGAGCCTTTAGGGACGGTGGACGGCTTCACAGCAGAGGTTGGTGCCAGCGGGTCCTTCTGCCCTAGTCACATGACCTTGCCTGTGGAGGTGTCATTCTACAGCGTCTCTGATGACAACGCTCCCTCGCCATATATGGTGAGATTACTTTCTTCTTTCTTCAGTTACTCAATCAATAATTCAATCATGTTGGTTGTTTTGTTTCTGTCCCAGCCTGCTTGATTGAACCTCGAGCTGAAAGCCATATCTGCAAGCAGTAGAGTTGGCATCAAACCGCTGTCGACAGCACTGCCTCTGTGTGTGTATGAACTGTGTATGTGTATTTGTGTCATGGTGGTTGTTGTATGTTTTCTTGCAGGGTGTGATCAACCTGGAGTCCCTGGGGAAACGGGGCTACCGCGTACCTCCATCAGGAACCATTCAAGTGGTGAGGAAACTTTGTTTTGTTTGTTTGTATTTTTTTACAGAGGCAGGTATGTTCATGGAAGGGAATATTTGCATTGTGGAATGCAAATTGCTGAGAACAAAGAGTGGATTACACCTGGTAACACAGGGAAAGGGAGACCCCTAGTGGTGCAAGAGGCAAATTCACCATATAGGATACAGACAAGAGGAGCAGGGAGACAGGATGGAGGCCTGGCTTTGATGCCACGTCTCAACAATGTGGGGAAATGTTGCAGTAGTGTTCAGATCCAACTCACCCTAATGCAGATCTAATCCCAGTGAAAGCGTAAATGAGTGAAATAACTTACGGTAGTTCATATAGATACAGTATTTAGAGAGAGACTTGATCCTATCTCAGGTTTTATGTTTCTTTTGTCTCAGTTGAGTAATGTAATGATTTGAAATCGGACAGAAGCCCATAATTCACTGATGCCATCCTGGACCAAACCAGCAGAGCCAGGACTAAATACATTACTTCTGATAGGCAGAGCTGACGGCAGGCTTAACACTAGTGTCACTTTGGAGCTATAGAGTGTTAAATACTGAATGTGTATTTGTAGGTCTGTAAGTTTCTGTCAAAATTCTGCCCCGAGTGTGAAACCCTGTCCTCTCTGGTTGTCTCGGTCAGACCTTATTCAACCCTAACAAAACGGTGGTGAAGATGTTTGTGGTGGTGTACGACCTACGAGCCTTGCCAGCTGGACACCAGACCTTCCTACGCCAGAGGACATTCTCTGTTCCCGTCCGCCGCGATACACACACACACACCAGCAGGAAGCCCCTCTCCCTGGGCCAGGGACGCACCCTGCGCTACCTCGTTCATCTGAGGTGAGACGGCTGTCATTTAAGTGTGTGTCTAAGATATAGTGTAGGATTTTCCCAGGTTTCTACAGAGGCTGAGGTAGTAATGGTGTTGCATTGGGCATCGGTATTGGAAAAGGTGCTGCCGAACCTGATTAGAGAACCAGAACTATGTCACAGTTCATCTCTTAAATCAGCTGTTAAAATGCACTTTTTTAGATTTGGTGTTATGTAATGTTTTTTTTGTTGTTTTTTCACACTTTTAATCTTGTGTGTTCATGTTTTTATTTGTTTTCTTTATGTTTTTAACCATTTCCTTTTGAATGTGTTTCTTTTTTCTTTAAAAAAAAAATATATTTTACTGTTCCTTGTTTTTATTCCATTTAAAAAAGCTCATTAACGGAAACACTTTTAGTGTAGTGTTGTATAAATTAAGACATATTTATTAGAAAAGACGTGTTGAAATACATTGAATAGTAATAGAGTTTACTCTACCTATCTCATCCACCCCCTACCAGGTTCCAGAGCTCTAAGTCTGGGAAGATCTACCTCCACAGGGACATCCGTCTGCTATTTTCCAGGAAGTCCATGGAGGTGGACAGCGGTGCTGCCTATGAGCTCCAGTCCTTTACAGAGTCCCCTGCTGACCCGCCCTTTTCTCCACGCTGCTGAGGCCCGGCTCCCTCCCTCACTTGGCAGGCCACTGCTGAAGCTTAAAGCCATGTTACCAGGGATGGAATGTTACTCGGCCTATTAGCCTGTGGCTAGTTTTTGAATGGGATCTAATAAAGAGAGTGCATGAGGGTAGCAGTCGACCAGAATCACCGGGCCAGTGGCAAACAAGTTCCATCCCTTCCTGTCATGCAGAACAGATACAGGGGGGCGGCTTAGAGTCTAGGAGACACATCAGAAATGAAGCCTTATTCTCCATTTAGCGCACAACCTTGGGTCAGAGAGTTTGGGTCCAAGGTTGGGGTTGCTGAGGTCACAGTGAATGAGGCTCTATTTTAGATCTTGGTCTCCTGGTCAACAAGGCCTTACGAGATTTGTTAGGTAACTTTTTTAAATTTCCCTCTCGGGCCTTATGACTGTTGTGTATATCCTCTCCAGCGTCTGGCAGGAGAGGAGAGCACAGTGATGGTCTTCAGAGGCAGTTAGACACTGAAAACCGCTCAGCAGAGTTGGGGTCAATTCACTCTCAGTTCACTCAATCCAAATTGTTAATTGGAACTGAACTTCACATAATGACAATGCCTTTAATCTGAATAATTTATTTATTGATGGCATACAAGAACCTTTTTGTGGCAAAAGTTTTTCAGTTTTTGATCCTTGAAGAAAATCCACTTCCTAGATTGATGGAATTGAAAGTGAATTGTGGTGCAGCTCCGTCACCAAGATGTGCTCCAAAAAATACAAACAACCACGGACCACTGAAGAAGCCGGACAAGCAATCAAGCCAGATGAAATCGAAAGCATCACAGCAGAACATCAGAAGCGCACTGTGTTTTTGTTTTTTTTCATTATAACTGGAAATGAAACAAAAAATAGTAATATTCTAATACTTTTTTTGTACTGTTACAGAACCACTTTATCAGAAGTGTTGCAATAGAAAGAGTAACCTTAGTTTAGTGTTTACACATTTAATTTCAGTTTACCTACCATCAGTTTATTTAATATTTAAATTAATATTTCAGTTACTACTCATGTGACGTCTGTCATGCTAAGATGATGTAGTGCAAACTCTGTATATCATAGTATGTATTTTTGACATTAATATTCAAATCTGAAAAAAAATATATCTATATATCTTCTAAAGCAATCTGTGTCTTTGTGTTGTGAATTTCCCCTCCATGCTCCCTGTTCCC
Organism: Hoplostethus mediterraneus; assembly: GCA_034670385.1. Lineage (NCBI taxonomy): Eukaryota > Metazoa > Chordata > Actinopteri > Trachichthyiformes > Trachichthyidae > Hoplostethus > Hoplostethus mediterraneus. Next base: position 12,999,178 of record JAXDDW010000004.1, read on the forward strand.
AAAACGCCATCTTCACACAGTCACACCAAGGGAAGACAGGATAAGAACAAAACAAGTGCTCTCTGTTGATATTTTAAGGGGGCTTTGGTGGGGGGGGGAGTAAGGGACAATGAAATCCTTAATTTGCCCACTCTTCATATGGTTGTAGACAAGTGGCATGGCATGTGGCATACCTGGATTCAAATAATATAGTCAATTACTAGATTTTGCCAGTTAATCCACAAAACACTGCTGTCAGTACAATCAACAATTGTCACCACTCCAGATACCACCATTGCCCGTGGTTTCACATTTAAAACTGCTGCTCAGTCCACATATTTTGCACAATGTGAGCAGGGCAACCAAATGATCATCGTGCACAAGGCAGGTCGCGAGACACTCAACAGTAAAACCACACTGCCTAAACAAAATGACTAGCATAAATGGATGCCTACGTGAATCCTAGTGTATAGCACTAGGATTGATCAGGCTCAAGAACTAAACGATCTTTGAAATCTTGATTTATGTTGGATGCACATGGATCTAACAGATGATCGACATGTTATGAGATGCAAAATCCTATGAGTGTATGAAGGTGCACGACAAACGTGCCCGAACACAAAGCAGGGAACGGGCGCGCGCACGGTGTCTCCGCATGTGACGTAGAATTTCTCGGCTACCATATTTTGTGCGGGAGTCAACGGTCGGTAGGATTCGTATGGGGACGGAAAGTCAGCTAGGGATTTGTCAAGCTCTCGTTCAACTAGTGAGCTACCTCTTCATTTCGCTGAGATCAAGATAATTTAGAAATGTCGGACGAAATCGAGGAAACAAAGGCGACCGAGGAGACACCAGTGGACGAGAAAGTAAGTTATAAAATGCATTGAGCTAGGTGAGTGGCACGATAGATTTTGTTAGCTACGTTACCGTTAGCTTTTCGGCCCTTTCTCGTCATTGTTGACATATTAGCTAAAGCTAATAAGCCCAGTTTGGGTTAGTTAATGCCAGTTGACCAACTTTGTAACGACGTTGCAGGTAGTTGGCTAACCATATCAGCCGGTGTTATACCAAATGATGAGGATAGTTTGTCTGAATGTCATCGGTAACGTTACCGTTAGCTAGCAGCTTGCTAACGGTAGCTACTATGACATTCATAGAGACTGGAATATCATCGCTAGCTCAGTTGCTAGCTAACGCCAAGGGATTGGCGTGCCCTTTAGGCTCGGCTTTAGTTACCGCAATCGTGCGTGCTGCTGGATAACGTTAGCCAACACAGCTATCAAAGATATTAAATTAACGCCTGGCAAAGTAACGTGTTTCCTTAGGCAGTACTTTTAACTTAACTTAACGTTAACTAACCAGTGGTTAACGTCAGACCCGCTAGCTAACGTTAGCTCATCTATCATGTGAAGGGACTGTCAAGCTAACACTAGCTAATGTCATCTAGATTTTGCTGATGTTCTTGTTTGCAATATGTTAATGCCGTAGCTTGTATCGTTACGTTGCCTCGGGGAGGTGCACGTTTGCAACTCTAGATTACTGTCGTCGGTGTGTTGTTTTATTAAGTTAGAAAGGGGTAGTTGGGTAAGTAACGTTAATAACTATCGTTACACAGTTGTTACTCAACAATTGTGGTATTTGCTGTAGTAATAAACGTCTGATGTTAACCCATCGTCTCTACAGCACAGTGCCAATGAGCCATTGGTTGCTATACACGCAGAGCCCCGTTAATGATCTCCATTGGGGAATAGTGTGTGGCAACCAATAGCACGGTCAAAACCTACCGGTATGTGCATTGGTCTTTAAATAAGACAGCTATCTCTCTGTGCCTATCTCTCTTGTTTTCAGGAGATGGAGGACAAGGTGATCAGTCCTGAAAAGGCAGAGGAGGCCAAACTGAAGGCTAGGTACCCAAATCTGGGACATAAACCCGGGGGCTCCGATCTGCTCCGCAAACGCCTTCAGAAAGGGGTGAGTTGTCTCCCCTTCTAGTTCTACTCATAGTATCACAACATTGTCTCCATATTTTACCATGATATATGATTTGATCAGTAATTCTCTGTGGATGCAAGTCGATGATATTGCCTTGTTCATACCAAATTCCTGCTACATCGTTCACAGTGAGAACAGAAACAGTTCTTAAAACAATTTAGGGCATCAAGTCAACCAAAACAAGCTAAAATTAAACTAAGCTAAAACTACATCACAGACATCATACAGAAACAAGGTTTGCAGCATTTGCTCTCTCTACCATGTGGTCAAAATAGGCTAGGCAATCTAAACATGCCCAAATTTAACGGGGCTCAGCCACGTAGTCGCATTACTCCAACAAAAAACAAACAGTCTAATGTAGGCTACTATACCTACTTGCAAGTCTTGGGCCAAAAAGAGAAGTATGTTGATTTTGTCTGGTTTAATTGAGTCTGTACATACCCAGCCATACTGAGGCGTTGCCTGTTGCACTTTTTGTGACTGGATATCAATGGAGTGTTCTGCCTTTGATTGTTTGATTTCCAAATCAGCTGGCTTTCCGATATCATGTGACTGGAACCTGAAGAACAGCCACTGCTGGAGAAGCCGTCTTTTTAATTTTCCTCCCTTTCCCCTTAGAGTGGCTGTTTCAGGTCACGCCACACTAAGTGGATGACATTGTAATTAGCACTCCAGCCTTAACTATTAGTAGCACTGTTATACACAGAGTTAATGGCAAGCATAATGTGGTATTTGAATACAAAACTAAATGTAAAGGATATTACAGCAGTGACTAGGATCTTGACCTTGAACATTTCCAAATACCCCGGAATTTGTCAATATTGTGATACTGCCCAACCCTGATTTATTGCCTTCTCAAGACATTATTCATATTTTGAAACAAGTGCCAAAAACAGTACTTGAATTGCTTCCAATAACCCCCTCGCCTCCACATCTCTTTGGTCTCTTTACAGCAAAAGTATTTTGACTCGGGCGACTACAACATGGCTAAAGCGAAGATCAAGAACAAGCAGCTGCCGACAGCTGCACCAGAAAAGACGGAGATCACAGGGGACCACATCCCCACCCCCCAGGACCTGCCCCAGAGGAAACCTTCTCTGGTGGCCAGCAAACTGGCAGGCTGATGCACACACAGCCTTGGCCCTGCATCATCAGTCCTAACCCTCTCTAGCCTTAGACCTGTAACCCCACCCTCAAACACACACATATATACTACCACCTGTCCCCTGCCTCTACCCTTTCCCCACTAGCCCCGCCTCCACCCATGAAGAACCCATACCTAGCAGCAAGCTAACCAGCTAGCTGATACACTTCCAGTCTTTTTTTGTTTCCCACCCCCCAACCTCCCTCCATGCACACACACTGACTGTCCCGCTGTCATCGCCCTCATCCACTGTCTCCACTTTCTCTGTCCTTTCTTACCCCTATGTATGATACACTGAAAGACTGGACATCCATGTGTGAGTGTGATGGAGCGGACAGTGACGCCTCCGTGCAACTGATGGAACGGTAGTGTTGGTCAGCTGAAGAATGGAGGCGATCAGCGGAAGCTGAAGCCTTGTGTGGTTGGAGGGCTTCAGTATGATCACCAGGATCCCTCAGCTCGGAAGTGTACATATTTTCTGTTGCTTGGCACGGAGGCAGACGTCAGTCTTTTTAGAAGGTTTTACATTAGAATTGTATCATTCACTGTATGTCCTTATTCTAAATTATGCTGTTAATGTGCTTGAGTGATTGACTGAATATAATAACCCCCGATTGTGGCCGAGCTCAGTTTTGTCAACACGTTGGTTTTAAAGCACGGAGGGAGGCCGTACTGATTATGGACCACACAGTGAAGGACAGAGTGTTGTATGGAACTGCATGTGTGTGACACAGGGCTCCCAAAGGCAAACCTCATTCAGCTCCAGTTTGAATCATCGTATGTGCACTGAACACAGACATTTACACATGCTGAAAAGCTCAGGTGCAATATGTAATCACCGAGTGGCAGATAGATGGCGCAAGTTTCCAGTTCTCAGTTGTCATGAATGAACTGAGATCAGCCTGGAGGAGGGGTGTATATGGGACATGAGAGCTAAATTCCTGTCAGTAGGGACCATTCTTTATGCCCCACAGGCTGCATGAGTATAATTTTATGGAAAGCTTGTCCAGGGAGCAGCTCCAGGTACTGGAAACAAATAAAAGCCCAGTGTTTTGAACTACTTAGGACTTTAAAAAAAACAACACCTCATCCTCTATGCCTAAAGGTTTGATGATAAAATGTCTTGGTCCCTGTGTAGTGCTCTTCCCAGGTCCTTACTGACTGGCTGGAATTTACCTGCAATGTGGTCCAGGTTGATAAAGCTAAACTAGCACTACATCTGTCTGAGCTGTGCATGTATATGGCTGCCCTGCTGTCACTTTGTGCCATTTTGTTTTGTAAATAAAATAGTTTTGCACAAATGTTTCGTTGTTATCGTCTCATTTGTTATGGTGATTATTAATTGGAGCCTTAGTTGAGGAATGTAATGTAAGGTTTATAATGGCTAAACAACATCCAGTTAGCTTTCCTGTGTGAGCTTGGACATCTTCATCAGACTGGTCTGCGTTTTGACTTTGCTACTTTTCACTAAGCTCATTTAGAGCGGGTACCACATCAGCAGTTCTTCCACTGAAAAGCTGAGGTGGGGCAAAGCACCCTGAAGCTGCCACCCACATATAAGAATTATTGGTTGGTGTGAGTTTGAGAGGGTTGAAAACATGACAAACATGTCACAACAAGACTGCTCCTTCAGCTGGTCAGCTGATGTGTAAAACTAATGCGGACCCTGGCAGTGTGGGTGTGATCAGAGCACTACTGGTTTGAATCAATGCTTTTACTTGATCAATTTGAATTCAACCAAAAGTCACTACTCACACCTGTACTTCAGTTGGTAGACAGCATACTGGAAACACCTAACAATATATGAACATCAAGTACCCACTAAGAAGTAGGGCCACCCTTTACCTTCAGATGTCCTGAGTTGTCTAGTGGGATATTTGACCTTTCTGCTACAGGGAAAGCCTCCAGTTCTTTAAGGGATGAAGGAGGTGAAATCTACTTCTCACTCTGCCCTCCCCATAAAAGTTCAATGGTGTTTAGATCTGGTGATTGGGGAGGTCATGGAAGTCATTTGACCTCATCCTCCTGAATTTGACCTCATCCATCGGAATTTGTTTATCAGTGTATATGGGTCGTGATCATCTTAGACTATGGGACCATCATGAGGGAACAGTGTTAGCACCATATGGTGCACCTGGTCCTGAAACATGGATTCATATTCTTTGGCTGTTATACAACCATGCAGAGCAGTCATTGGTAATGACTCACAAGATGTTTACCCAAACGATTACAGATCCACCATATTTACTTTCTGTAAGTGTAAACCTGGTAAAAGGAACCATTTCACTTTTTCCTTTGCTCAGAGGTCCAGGTTTTGTGTTTCTTACACCAGGTTATGCATCTTTGTGCTTTTGGATACAAGCTGTTTCCAAATGTCCGCCGTGCCATAACTACCAGCTTTGTAAAGCTCACATTGCAGTTTTTGTTGACTGTCTTACAGAGGCAGATGTGTCAATTCAATTCTCTACTCATTTTTGAGGCTTTTGTTTTCTGGTCTTTGGTCTTTTTCTGGCCGCTATCCTGTTACGTGTAGGTGAGCTCTGACTTGAACACTGAACCCATGTTTGGCCCATGTTGTCATGATTTTTGAAACTATTCTCCTTAAATAATAATTTTGCAGTTTTTGTAATTGCACCTACAATTCAGGCACTCTTTTGCCCTCTTTTAAATTTTACAAGTTGCCTCATGTTACTTTGAAAACTCTCATATAAAAGTGATGATTCTCAGACCTTTTTAATGACACATACTGCTAATTGGCATTCAGGTTAATGGTTAAAGTTCATGAATGAACTTTAATCGTCACATACAGGCAGTGAAATTATTTTTCTGCACACCCCTGACTAGATATACACACACATATCACCCCACACACATGCACAAGCATTTTCAGGTCAGGGCTCAGAGCGCAGCCATCGAATGGCCGCCTGGGCACTTCGGACCCTATGACTCGCCTGTGTAGTCCTGTCTTTTTAATTGTGATTTAATTACTTAAACCTTTTTCATGTGGTGTTTCCATTATTTTGTTCACCCTGCCATTGTTCAAAAACTATATTGCAGAAAAAGTTATTATTTTTTAATGAATTGTGTATTGCATACTTTTATGAACAAAAATGAATAAATACATTTTTTTAGTACAATAAAACGTATAATAGTGTGTCACACAATGCGTGTGTCCGTAAAGCAGTGTTTTATATATTTTCATTGATGGCATCACGAGCACCTGGGGGCGCAGTTCGGCAGATTTTGGAGCCCGTGGCAACACTCTCCGTTTGGGTGAATCGTTTCATCCATCATACCCAGAATGCAAAGTGAGACGCCAAAATCCCAAACCTTCCAGGTTATCATGGCGACAGGAGCCACATCTTCAACTTGAGTCCTTGGAGCCACAAAGGATTTTGCCCTGTGCTACATGCAAACACCTCCTGACTCCATGCAGTGCGGCGACCTGCTGATGTTTTAGCCCACATTGGAGAAAGGACATAGCGAGTGACCATCATGGCAGCGTCGGAACTGTACACGAAGGTAAAGGAAGGGTATATTTGTATATGTATTAGGTTATTTGTATGTTAACGTTAACGTTTCAGCCGCGGTCCTCCCGGGACAAAAGTAAAATCCTCTGTTGTAGGTTTTAGTAGTCAGTAATCTGAACGTTAAGGCTCTTCCAACCAGCTAATTGACAGCATGGCTTACGCTGCGAAAAGGAGTCTGTTTTTAACATCAAGCTCGCCGATGGCTTTCAATGAATGAAAACGGGTTTGAAACCACGCAGAAATCAGTTAGGCTGACTGCCGGTGTGAATTGTTGCGATGTCTAAATATAGATCTCGGTTCAACGTTGAAATGGGTGCAGCTGACAAAGCCCACATTAACAGATGCGGCAGAGATTTGCCTCGTCTTTCACGCTACACTCGGCAGTGTTGAAACACCCGTAGGAGTTTTGTCACGAATGATTTTATTTACTATTTGTCTTTGTTTACACGAGCCAAATGATATAACCTTCCGCCGGGCCTTGTTATTTTGCATCATCCGCCACTCGAGGCCAGGGCTGGGATGATGCAAAGGCGGTGCCAGCCATCATGTAGCCTCTGGTTTTCGCCGTTTTACCTTAACATTTGGTGATTCGTCAAAGTTGGGTACTAATTTGGCCTTGTGTTAGTTTTTTAGTTTAATGTCGTAAAATGTCTCGGGTGTACGGGCCCGTTTCACCTTCCGTCCTTTCGGATGTGAGCCGAGTCCTGGAGGTTGGGTACCGCTGAGATGCTGCGATCAGCGCCGCATCCGGACACTTTTGCATCCTTCACATCCAATTTGTTGAGATTTGAGGCCCTGGACGGGCCTGACTGTATAGTCCCAGTGTTTATTGAGAGAACATGACACCACTGAAGTACACAATTACACTGAAGACTTACAAGGTCATATTTCTGTTGTTGCTGTTGTGGGCCATGGTTGCAGATGTGGCACTGAGATGGAGAAAGAAGTGTCACCCATCCCCCCACTTTGCCAGCTTCTGTATTCAGCTTGATTAATGGTTGTGATGAGGAGTGTGTGTCTGTGTGTTTGTGTGTGATGATGATGGGTGCTGATCTAATTCCTCATTGTATGTACACCAACCGGCACAACTGTAGTGAATTGTTGAACTTGTTCCCAGATTGAAGCTCTCTCACTGTCCATCTGATCTCCAATGTCTGTAGAGGCTTTTGTGTCAGGACTAGGCTTGGACAACATCAAAACGTACCTATTGACGATATTCCTTTGTTGATGATAACAATATACATTACCATAAATTTTTTTTTTTTTTTTAAAAAGCTCAAAGAAAATTGCTATTGCTACATTTGGCCCTTATACAGTAGGCCTGTATTCTGCACTAAATGTGAGTTCCTTCCTTAATGCCTAGGTTTTTATGTCAACCCAATTCTTTAGTACACTACACTGTGTATGTTGGGAAATGAAAGTATTTTTTACTGTGATCACCACTTTGCCTGTTGGTGGTGAGGGCAGGTTCACCGATGGAAATTCCCATGCCGATTTCAAAGTTCTTGTTTCTTGATTTTTTGTTACTATAAAATAATATAATATAAAAATGCAGCTTCCTTGTGTAGTTAAAGTCATGCTTCTGAATAAGTAGCCTAATTAACCCCACCTCTCTCTCTCTGTCTCTCTGTCTCTCACACGCCACTTCTTTCTCACAGTTTCACTCATACTCATACTTTGTTTCTCTGTGTCGCTCGATAAAATACTTAGGCTACAAAATGTTTATGTTCATCATGTTATTATCATGACCACCCATTATCGTGCTGATCGATAATACTGTTCTATCGCCTGTCACTCTGTACCTTTCCACCGTCCTACTGTATCAGTTCAGAAATGAAAATTGTCACAGCAGGGTGGCCTAGTGGTTAAAGACATCGTCCTTCAACCAGACAACTCAGATTCATGCCCTGTGTTAGCGAATGGTGGCTGTGCTGAAGTGTCCGTGGGCTAGACCAGCTCCAGGGACACCATTCTGTAGCTGACCCTGACCTTTGACCTTCCTTCCTCACATGGGCTGATAAAGTATCACATTATTCATTAAATAAGATGTTATTGCATCAGGGTGGGAAATAACGGCTAGCCCCGCCCAAAAGATAGTCAGTTTTTGCTATTGGTGGTAAGGTTGTTTCCTCTATCAGCAACATTTGGTAGGTAGCCAGCCATCATGTGGAGGCACTATTCTATTCTAAAATAATGTTGTTGGCTGTTAAAATAGTTTTAATGGCAGGTGAATTTTGGGGTTTACCTGCTAATATAGCCTCTGGACAAAAAAGTTATTTTCCTGCCCTGAACAGCACAGCCTGTCTTAAAAATCAGCCTCTGATGTCAGACCCCTTTCTGTGATTTACTTTTCCAACGCGTGGGTGGAGAACACTCTGCTCTTTGTGAGTATGAGTCAGTCTCATAGAACCTCATTGAACAGGTCTGATGCTGCCTGGTTAACACACACACACACACACACACACACACACACACACACACACACACACACACACACACACACACACACACACACACACACACAGCCTCAGATTCTGCTCCAAACAAGACTTGGCTCATGTCTGGCCTGACCGAGGGATAGAGAGGGCTGGCAATGTAAAGAGGTGAGACAGAGGTGAGGGCCTCTTGGAGGAGGAGGAGGAGGAGGAGGAGGAGGAGGAGGAGGAGGAGGAGGAGGAGGAGGAGGAGGAGGAGGAGGAGGAGGAGGAGGAGGAGGAGGAGGAGGAGGAGGAGGAGGAGGAGGAGGAGGAGGAGGAGGAGGAGCAGGAGGAGGAGGAGGAGGAGGAAGAAGAAACGGCACAAAACAGTTGGAAACAGTAGATCAGGAATCGTGATTTTTCATGTGGCTTGATCCTCTGGGTCTAATTATACATAGAGGGGGGGAAAAATGAGGTGGTGAAAGTGAATGAAACTGAGATGGAGAGGGGGGATATTCTGGTGGAAAGCGAAGTGAGGCTATGTTCCATTAGCTGTCACTTTTTTGAATTCAATGTGTTCCTTTGTGCTGAGTAAATTTGATGACCCTAGGACCCTCAATTCAAGACACATCCTGGGATTTCGAAACGACATGTCATTTAGAGCACAGAGTGAATACATCCTGGCTGTTATATCTGAGCATCAGCTGAAGAGAAAGCTCTTTATTCTGGAGATTTCTGAATTCATGACAAGCTTACTGTATGGAAGATGTGAGGTTTTCCCTCCGACGGCAGTGGTCAGCACCTTTGACTTGTCTGCACCGGTGGGTTTTGGTAAGCTGCAGTTGGTCGTCAGCAGTAGCTGGCTGTGAAACACTGTAATGAAGACTGTTAGTCACCACGCTGAGGAGCGCCAAAGGTACGCTGAAGCTAGGAAGGAACCACAGGGATGAGAGAGAGAGAGCCGAGGCCCTTCAGAAGAGAACGCAGGATCTTCCCTGTCTAGTAAACACATTAAAATGTCCCATAAATTGTAAAAAATAAAAATAAAATCTGAGCTCCTAAAATATTTTTTCTTTAGTATTTATTGCTGTATTATGTCAGTAGGAAGGATGAGAGGAAGACCGGGGCCAAAGTCTTAGTGTCCACCCTCTCAGGCTCCCAGACATGGAGGCTCCCGCATGAGGGCAGAGGGCTGTCCCACTGCAAAATCAACAATTGTGTTTGGGATCTGCATTTCAGCAGATTTTTCTGGGGGAATTCAGATCGTACCGTTGTGTTTCAGCATCTTTCTCTCTGATGATTTTTAACGAGGTAAACCAAGGTCGCTGACCGGGGTCAAAATCATCTGATCATGCCCAAGATGTATAGCTATTGCCTATACTGTAGATCTTGTCTTTGATTTGCGTTTTTAATGTGACATGTTATAAATAAATGCACGTAACAAGAGAAGGAACAAGCGCTTACAGTTATCCAGCTGTTGATGTCTGGTGCATCACAGTCGTGATGACAACAATATGTACAAAAGCATCAAACCAAATCCTGTGACTGTCAATAACATGAGGTATTGTGCATCCCTGTTGCCTAGCGACGTGCCGCATACTAGGTGATGTCAGCAGTACTATCCCATTTGCCCCTTTTTATACTCGGAAATACATCTCTGGAGTCTGCAAGGGTTCAGTCCTGGAGTCCAAAGGGTGCAGTTTGGGATTGGGGCGACACAGGAGAAGAGGTTCTAGTGGGATTGGATCCCAGGCCAAAAGAGGTACATGTGGTTCCAGGGACAGGGGTCTTAATCATGACACCACCTCTCTGGATACTTCCTATTAGATCCTTCAATTTTTTATTTAATTTATGACTTACTGCCATGGGTTCAGTGGAGCTCATTAAAGCTTCTGGTACCCTGAAGTCTGCTGTTGAAGGTATTTAACAGCAGAAAACATTTACCACCCCACTGAAGACACCACCGTCTAAGCTTAGAGAAAACTAATATAGTGAGTTTAGAATCAGAATCCGAAACACTGTCTTCCCTTTTTCATGAAGTACAATAATACATTGATACTGGTGCAGAGATAAATTGGCAGTTTACATGGTTTCACAATACATACGTATGGACACACATGGCCCAAAGATGACAGTATCTCAAATACCGTGCAGAGGGATAGTGCAGTGCTACATTCAGTATATCCATTCAATGATATGGAGTTTAAGATAGAGGGATGCCCTGGAAACACAAGCCATGCTGTACATGCTCTGGGTGGGCCCTTAAGTGTGAATCTTTGTAATGTGTTTTTTTTTCTTCTCCCTGGCTCTAATTGAGAGCATGTGCTTTAGATTACCACGATAACCTGGTTAAAGTAATTGTGCAGTCATGTCGTGTATGCACTGGCTCCCCTGTCCAATACAGGCAGACACACAGAGTACGGCTGCACATTTCTGGCTAGAATGATAATCCGGATTATTTTTCTAGATATCGCGATGACAATTATTATATGATTTGAGGGATGTCAATTATTTTACTCCACTTTTTACATCTCATATCAACATCTTGACTGTTTGAGCTACAGTAGGCAGTATAAATTAAATTAAGTTAAATGTGTCTATTACTACAATGGCAGTATACAATGCATACGATTAACTGTGCAGACCTAACACACAGACACACTTTGAGGACAGCCATAGGAACAGTATAGGAACAATCAGACAGTTGTTATTTGGAGCCATGTCCGAAGTTTGTGGGAAAGTCTTGTCTGCTATCTCTGTGAGTCTGTCTGCTGCAGAGCTCATGTGATTCTGGGTGGAAGCTGGGATGTTTGATGGACAGCAGGGATGGCCAGTCCAGGCACAGCTCCATGACAGGCTGAGAATCTGTCGGCGAAGGCTGCTCTCTCTGCAGACACAATGGGAAGGTTTCATCCGCCAGGAAGTTTTGGAGCTCGCCGTTTAATCGATTAGTCTCTGGTTTTGTAGCGTGCGCGGCTGGACGCCTCCAGAAGACCGACAGAGTTGCAGCATGAGATAGGGGCTCACTCAAGAGACAAGATGAATCAGGAGTTGGATTATATGTTTGTGCAAGTAAGTTTTAACTCACTTTTTAGCTTTTTCTGCGTTCCCCCTTCCCACGTGTATTGTTTCAGTAGGTACGTAAATGTTTCTGTGGAATTGGAATTGTTAAAGATGAAGGAATTTGAATTATTATTTATATTATTATTGGTCTGCTGAAATGGAGGCTACTGTGTCTTTATGTCTGTACGTGGTTCTTTGAAGAGTTAGCTGTCGGGTGTTCTGCCAGCTTGGCTCTTAAATTTGGTATTGGAAAGTTGGACGACTCTCTAATGGGGAACATGGAGCTCCAGTTGTGACACGCCCTACTGCCGCCCTACTGCCGCCCTACTGCCGCCCTACTGCCGCCCTTCTGTCATCTATGTGGAGGAAAGAGTTGGCAATACTTCCTGATAGAATTTTCAATAATGCTAACGCTGCCTAGCAACAAATACAATTTTAGCCAGTAAGCAAAGCTTTGGCTAATAGCTTCATGCTTGACAACAAAATCTTTATTCTGCCTAGTCAAAATGTAAAATAGACCCATACATTTTGCAGGTTTTGTAGATGCAAGGCTGTATGTCTGCCTGGCTTCTGCTTCTGGAGGAGCAGTATCTCCTCCTGTTGTAAAATAATCCAGTGGCAAGATGGGGAGTATACTGAAGATGTCTCAGGCTAATTGTTTTCTGCAGTTTGTTGTTAATGAACTAGTAGTCCAACAAAGGAGATCAAATGAAAAAGTACCTCCTTATTCGGAGCTGGTCAGATGAACATTGCTCACTGTCCAGCTCATTGTTTGCAATATTGCAAGTCAGTGAAAAGATTTTTTTCCTAATTTATGGCTCCTTCAGAATTCAGGTCTGCAGGCTGACATAGACACAATGCAAGAGCATGAGTAAACTAAAGCTGGAATCCAGGACCCCCCCTCTTCTACATTGCCATACTGTACTGCCCTGAACTGCACTATTCCAAGGGTCGGCACTGGCTGAACTAATGTGATTAGCGGCTGGGCAGCGTCAGAGCTCTCAGTAAGACTCTGATCTCCTTTGGTAGCCACTGGACATTGGCACGCTGGTGGCCAACGGTCTGGTTTGGGAACACCATTGGGTGTCGTAAGACTATCAAGGCTCCTTCCCACCAAACTCTCCAACGTCACTCCCTAACTCTTGGTGTCATGCTGCGTCTGCCCAGCTGAGGAGAAAAACAGCAGATTCTCACATGAGTGGCATCATGTGACGAGGATTCTGGAGTCTGGGACTCTGTTAACTGCTGTACTGAGAATATGTGGACTAAACACTGTACACACACTACTGCAGAACCGATAGTAGATAGTATTGAAGACAGTACTGTATCTAAATTATTAGGGTTCTAAAGTGTTTCCTGTAGAGTGATGTTTATGAAGCACCCCTCTCTATAAACCTGGGAGAACAGGATAGTTAGTGTTACTTAACTCACTAGCCACTTTCCCACCGCAGGGCGCTTTAGGACGTTTCATGGCCACAGCCAACTCAAAATGTTTTTTTCAAAACGGGATTGAAAGCTCTCTTTGAAATTGTATATTTGGAGAAAGTTTAGGAACATTAGCCTAATAAAGAATATGCTCTGGCTATCTCAGTTTGGCTCTGCAGTGATTCAGTTGACTCCTCCAACTGAATCACCAAGGCTTTCCTTATTGTAATGTAATGTTGTCAATGGGGTGGGGTTTTGTACGGTGAATGTGCATGTGAGATCATACAAGCAAGATATATGGGGAAAACAACTAATAATTTTCAACCTTTAATGCAAGGGAAATATCACTTTTGGAACCCATGCAAAAGCCACAAATGCAAAAAGGAATAACTTTTTTGGGGCGTTTTCAATTCCAGTTGTCTGAAATACATTCCTGTAGGCCACCTATAGAGTTTGATATCCAGGAGAAAACCCTGGGAGGATCTAGAGGAGTCACACCAGGTCAGAGGGACTTCGGTCCAACAGTGAAAGCTCAGTATTAACAGGGTTAAGTCTCTAATCTGCTGTTGACTTTGTGCCGATTTGTCAACATTTCAGATAGATGCCCAACACCTCAGCCCTCTGTTCCCCACCACCACCCTCTCCCCAATGTCACCTTTTCTGTGACCTCCAAACCTCAATCCTACCAAATGTCCTTCAAATGAGCGCTAGGAATGAACTGACAGGTAAGGGCATCGCAGTGGAATAAAGGGAAGGAGGTTCAGATAAAAGACATGGGCTCCAACTAGCGTCCTTGAGAATGGAAACAGGAATTCTGGTCACCTTTCTCCGTACCCACAGATTACAACCTGCTGTGATGTGTTACATTCTGGTCATATATTGTGGGATAGACCAAACCTCTTCGGGTTCCCACATTAAAAAGTATTGATTGTTTTTATAGCTTGCAGGACAAATGTAATATTCATTTGTATACTGTGCTGACAAAGTTGAAAATCTTGAAAATCTTTAGTACTAGCAAAGTATCTTGCTTAGTTGCATAGTATATTGTGTGCTATGGTGTAGAGGTAGTATTAGTAGTTGTTGCTGCTGTAGTAGTGGTAGTAGTAGGTTCTGCAGTAGTCGTAGTGCTGTGTAGTGTAGTGGCCACAGTTGTAGTGGTTGTTGTCATGTTGCCGGTAGTTGCAGTAGTAGCACCTTACAGCCATATGTGTGCATGTAATGGAATAGCGGTGTAGTTGACTGGAATAAGATTAGCTGGCGTTAAACAAAGAGTTAGCCTAATCCAGCCCTGATCCTTTATCTCCCAGTTAGACCAGGATTACTATCAGGCCAGCCTCATACCTCCAGTATCACCTTGCTCTGATCTGCTGACAGCTACCGTGCTGTCAGGGAAAGTAGACTCTCATCTGTTGGCTAAGTGGTGGTAGGTCATTATCGCTAACTTCATTTTTACTCATTTTATCTGCTCACATAAATCTGTATTTGCCCTTTTTGCCTCTACATCACCTTTCAAAACCCACATCCTAATATGTTGACATGAGATGACACAAGATCATTTTATTCCTCAAATCAGACCAAATCTCCAATCATGACCACAATATCTCAGAATAATATGAAGTGTCATTTTAGCCATAATTGTGCAGCCCTATGATCTCTTATTACTCTAGTAGTCATGTAATTGGCCCTTTACTGTCTTTTCCTGGGAACAAAGAAAGGCAAGGTGTATCTCAGGCTGGGATCACACAGAGGACACTGAATCACTCTCCAAAGGAAGTCCATTCATTTCACATGAGAGCATCTGTTGCTCTTTGAGGGAGATGCAGTGTTTTGCAGTGTAAGCTAAAACTAATATGTTGTGCACTTTCTTTTCCTCGCTCTCCGTTAAGTTTTCAGGATGAAAACATTTTGTCAATGAATCAGTTTCAACAAATCTATTGTTGTGATACTAATCTATTGATTGTAATACCATTGATAGCCATGTCTAATTCTATCTCAATATATTTTTGAGCCATGAGATCCTTGTGTAGAACTTTGCACACAGCTAAGATGCGATCCTGGGGCCACACCTGGGGCCACACCTGGGGCCCTGAGGTTAAAAAACTGGGAATGACCTAGAAAGCTTGTTTCTAAGTCTCTCACTGGCTATTGGGTAGAACAGGCAGACAAACGTTATATAGAGAGAGAGTTGGTGTGTGTGTGTGTGTGTGTGTGTGTGTGTGTGTGTGTATGCCTCAAGGCATTTGATTTCTCATTTAATTCAATCCAATTATTTGTATTATTTATTTATCCCACATGGGACAATTTAAAAGACACAATTAAAAGGCACAAACACACATTTCAAACAAAATATAGAATAAATATGTCACGTGACAAAAACAGACAATGTGTCTCCTCCTCCTCCACCACCCATAAGACCGTCCGTCCATCCATCCATGCATCCATCCATCCATCCATGAGGCAGACAGGGCGGCTCCTCTCTGACTCATCACATTTTTTTCTCCCAGCTGGTGTGTCTTTGTGGAAAAGTATGCCTTCAAAGCAGGCTTGTGTGTGTGTGTGTGTACACTGCATGTGCATGTGGACAAGTATCGCCCTTCATGTCTCCTCTGTTTTGTGAACCCAGGGGAATTTACTGGTCTATAAATGATTCAACCCTGCTGCAGCTTCATTGCATTACGCTCTGTCTTTTTGTCACATACATAAGGTACATCTCTGTTTCCCCATTCTATTTAATCTCTCTCTCTCTCTCTCTCTCTCTCTCTCTCTCTCTCTCTCTCTCTCTCTCTCTCTCTCTCTCTCTCTCTCTCTCTCTCTCTCTCTCTCTCTCTCTCTCTCTCTCTCTCTCTCTCTCTCTCTCTCAGGGAGGAAGGAGGAAGTAAAGAAATGAGTTGATTGGCAGCATATTTTAGTTCTAACTAATTCAGGGTAATCATGCTTGACATCTTCTTTACCCTCTGAGGTGTGAAACCTGGGTGTGTGTAGGTGTGTGTGTGTGTGTGTGTGTGTATTAGTGATTAGCGGGTTCAGGAAGTGTGCTCAGCAGTGCAGTGATGGCTCCGTGAGGTGTGATGCTGCTCAAAACTCGCTATTGCTCACTGTTGCTATTTTTAATCTCTGTCCTCCTCCTCCCCTCTCTCTCTCTCTCCCCCCCCTCCCCCGTTGCTAGGAGGCTGGGTTCTGGGACAGTCTCCTCTGGGGACAAAAAAGGTGAAAAGACAAACTGAACTGATGGAATAGAGAGGGGAAAGCGAGAGAGACAGAAGCTATGTTTCCATCCAACTGTCCAGTGAATTTTATGCACATTTTTGAAATGCTGCAAAAAATAAAATGTGAAATAGGTGCGATTTACATCAGCTGGGTTGAAGCAAATAAATAGGTTTCAAAATGTCAAAAAAAACATGAGAAAAATGAAATGAGTCTTGGAAGAGTTAATAGTTATTGTAACAGTGTTATTGTTCTTTAGCATCAGTGGATGTTGGCCCTGTATGGAGGGATCGTTCTAAAGTGGGCGGGGTTGGACCACAGCAAACATGGAAAGTTCTCAGAGGAACTGAATGCTAGCCTGCTTTCCCATTGTAGGGAAGCATTCACCTCCTGCAACACCTCCATCACCCCCGTTGTTGGAGCAGGCAGTGGACCAAACCATTGAAGTGCAGGAAGCTGAGGAGGAGGAAGACAATGTTGTGATTTTATGAAGTTGCAGGTTTCATTTGACGGGAGGGGGATTGTTGAGCGGATTGTTCAAAAACTGATATTATTGGTTTGGTATTTTTATGTACCCCTACCGGTACATGATGCAGCAACTGCTAAAAATATGCTGTTTTTTCCAGGAAGGAAAGATAATGGGATTTTCATACAGGAACATATCATTTTTGTACATTTTTTGCCATGTATTGTTAACTAGGTGTATGTTCCATGTGGACATGGAAATATAGCTGACAAGGTGAAAAAAAAATCCTCTTCATTTTGTCTTTAAGACCCACTTCCTCCTATCGTTACACCAGAGGAGTAATGGAGGGAGGTGACTGGTTTGGCCAGGCGGGCATGGACAGAGGTTGTGTGTAGCTGAACAGATGTTAGGTCCTGACCTTCAGTTCAACCTGGCTGGTTCCGGTCTGTGTCTGTGTCTGTGTCTGTGTCTGTGTCTGTGTCTGTGTCTGTGTCTGTGTCTGTGTCTGTGTCTGTGTCTGTGTCTGTGTCTGTCTGTGTGAGAGAGACCCGGGAACTCAAGCAGGCCAATTTATTTCTTAACATTCTCTTTCAAGACATTTTATAAAATAAGCTGTAATTGAATTTCCCCCCCATTTGTCCGCCCCCCCCTTCTCCCTCTCTCTCGTGTGACCATGATGTCATGATTCAGATGATCAGTTCAGTAACGATGCAGCAAATGAACCAAATTCTCTCCCGTTCTACAATGCTGTCTTTCTCCTGGGCCTTCTTGAAACCGTCATCAGCAGTTAATGCAACAAGCCACCATGAATTTTCCATAGACTGAATTTGAGCTGTCATTGGGTCATTCCAGAAAAATTCCCTTCAGTCATCATCGTCAACATGTGTTTCAGCTGCCCGAGCCTTCATCAGTGTGTAATTTATATAGGTACAGTATGTAGAGCTCAGTGTCTCTCATCATGAACTAATAGTAACAAACAAGGCTTAGCAAAGTCAAAATCCTCATTCAGGATGAGATTAACACCTCAAGCTTTCGCTCAGAGTAGAGTTACTCTAAATCCAGTAGTGATTTAGCAGGAGTGGGTGGGGGTGGGGATGAGGGTGGGCGTCAGGGTCATTCCTCAATTTGAAAGGGGGTCATTTTAAGGTTAGGGTTGGGTAAGGGTTAGGGATAGCATCAGGGTAAGAGCGGCAAGGTTTAAGGAATGAATGAAAGTCAATGGAATGTCCTCAAGTCCTAATGACACAAATGTATGTGTGTCTGTGTGTGAGCCTGATCTCTTCTGCGGGGCTAGCAGCTGTTGTAAACCTCCTGCCTGAGTCCACCTACACACACACACAGATCCCACCAATCCCACCAATCAGAGCTCTGATTACTGACTCACCCTGGCCAGTCAATCCCATCTGAAAGAAGTCAGTCACATGAGAAATGAAGTAATGGCTTAAGGCTGTGTGTGCGTGTGCGTGTGCGCGTGTGCGTGTGCGTGTGCGTGTGCGTGTGCGTGTGCGTGTGTGTGTGTGTGTGTGTGTGTGTCAAATGTTGCAGAGTCAGACGGAAGTGGTAAGTGCACCTCTATTTCAGAGGTTAGAGAGTAACTAGGCTAGCTCAAGGGTCTAGACTCAGGGGTGTAAGTGTTAAAACTAAGGTAAGGAGTTAAAGAATGAATCTAAGCCAGTGGAAAAACAACACAAAAGTGTGTTTGAGGGTGTGGGATGAAAAAGGGCACCTGACAAGCACTGTGTATTTTACCTATAATCCTTTGGAAAATGTGTGGGATGTTCTGAGGGATCATAAAGGTCAGGTGAAATGGATAAAACACATACTAGCAGGCTACACACTCATGTCCCATATCTATGCATAAAGTAGATATATTCTTTGTTATTATATGTAAGAATTTGTTCCACTTAAAGCTCCTTTAACCTCTGAACTTAATTTCCCGCTAGGTTTCCCATCATGTCGAGTCAAATGGAAGAAAAACCAGCTTCACTTTTATCTCAGTTCAGTTTAATGAGCATTTCCTTTGTGTGTGTGAAGTGTGTGAATACTTTGTTTGAGGTGTTGCACGTCTGCAGTATGGGGATGTTACAGAATCACACCGCTCAGATTTCTACCGTATCAAACAGCACTGTCCTATTTCAGTTCTCTTCATGCTGCAACTAAAATATGTTTGAAAGTTTCTCTTATGAAATCTGTACTAATAAAATGGGAACCAGGACACCAAGCTGCTTAATGCCATTCTGTTATATATAAATTTAATTAGTCAATCCTTCCTTACGGTTATGGGTAGGCACAGTTTTAAACGTTGAATGTAAGGTGCGTGTGTGTTTGTGTGCGCGTGTGTGTGGATTCCTCAGCCATGTGACTGGCAGTTCTCATCACTGTTTTTCACATGTCTGTGATCAGCTGATTGCCTGTGGCCACGAGTCCGTAAAGGCTGAAACAGCTATATAGGAAAGTGTGTGTGTGTGTGCGTAAGAATGCACGGGTATGGAGGGGCGAGGGGGGGGGGGTATATGTTTGAGACCATTTCTGAGTTATGACACACACATAGCCACAGTTGCATTCTTCAGTTGTGTCACCCATGGGCTACTATATGTGCAGCAGAATACTACACAAACACTGAATCCCTACATGATGCAGGGGTTCTGCTCTGTAGCTGACTCTGCTATTTGTGGAGATGGAAGTGGAAAAATAATTATTCCTTCAGCTCAATAAACTATCTTCTTATTATTATGGACTTTCTAGTACTTTCCTGTGATTGTCTAAACTCACTGTAATGTACTTGGGTTTTGGAAACTCCACTCAACCGGCACCTACACGAGGTAAAATAAACCATGAAAAGTAATTTCAGGTACTGTTTGCCCCAGGTCTGATATGGACAGGACTGAGCCTAGGGTGTGGTGACCTTGTAATGCGCACAAGTCAAACAATGTACTCCTGCTTTTATCTGGATGTAAGAAATCTGCTAGTGGGCAATGCACTTGTTTAAGTACACTCTAAAACGTTAGGGGTTCATGAGAGGTTCTTCTGAGATCCAAAGGCTTCCTTGAAGAACTCCCATATGGTAAAGGCTCATGGAGGTAAAACGAGTGCTTCATTGGGGGTTCTTCAGGGAACTGTCTGGGGTTCCCCTATAGTTGCAATCTGAAGAAGCCCTTTTTAGAGTGAGCTGGGACCTGTAATGGTATTAATGGTTTAATGACCATATATTCGTTTTTGATAGCAATACAAATTACACTGTGATGTGATGAGTTTTTGGTGTCTTGTAATGAAATTGCATGGATTATTTTATTTTTTTTACTTAAAAAATGTTTATTTTTATACAGTTTCCATAAAAAATACTTGATAATAGTGCTGCAGTGTGCATTTTTTAATAAAAACAAATCAATACAAATACTGTTGATGACAGTATTATGAAACACATACCAGTGTTTGAATGCATACATGTACAGTCAAATACCGTACACTCCCAGCCATATGTATATGTAGAACAAGAGATGCACGGTTTTAGCAAAAGGCATACACGCGATTATTTTGCTAAATATTTTGACCACAATTAACTACAATCATTAGTTTTGAATTGTGGAGCAAAATTATTTTACTGCTTTTGGTATCTTAATTAACGTCTTTACTATTCTAAATTAAATGCTTCAGTATTGAAAATATGCCAATATCCTACAGCTGTCATTTCATATATCACTATCTGTTGTTGTGAAGAATAATCTTCAGCTATAGAGGTATGGACTAGTTGGCTTTCATATTGAACCTGGCACTGAGTCAAGAAATTAGCGAAAGGTTGGAATTTTGAAATAGAAAATGTTGGATAGTTTGTAATGCTTGGTTGTGTTTATTTTGGTGGTAACCCATATGCTTTCGCCATTGACAATACTCTTTTCCTAACTAACCTGTCTTCCCTCTCTCTCTCTGTCTCAGTTTGCTCGGGTGTGGATCCCCGATGTGGAGGACGTGTGGAAGTCCGCTGAGCTCATCAAGGACTACAAAAATGGCGACAGCTCCCTGCAGCTCACACTGGAGGATGGAACGGTGAGGAGGAGGGCATGGGAGAGCAGGACGGGGAGGAAAGTACACAGACTGAAATAAAATCAGTTTCTCACTCTTGTCTTTCTCTCCTTCTAGCTCTTTCTGGTGTATTCTCTCTGTCTCTCTCTCTTACTGTCTCACCCACACACTCTAATGCACTACCGTCTGAATCTCCTTATTGGCTATTGGTTTTACCATTATCACTTGCCACTAATGAGACCTTCCAGTGAAGATGCCCCAAGGAGCTGTAAATAGCAGTTAATTTAATGCCTCAGAAAGTCTTGTTGACTTCTGTCTCTGCCCTCTCCATTAACCCTCATGTAAGCCCAAACTAAAGAACCAAACCCTCCCTGTTGAGGAACTAGAACTAGTCTGTTGCTCTCTAAGGTCTAGAAAGAATTGAAGTTTGAAATGGAAAATGATAGAAGCGCGGCTTTTGCTACACAGTATTTTGTTTTCCTGATTTACCCAGGTGTGCCCTGAACAAATGAGAAATACAAAGCACAGGTCTAACTGAAGAGACTTATGAAACTAGCAGGGCAAAAGAGTAAGACACCCTTTTGAACAAGGACATTTAAAAGACATGTGATGTGAGATGTGATGATGTGCGTGAAGACGAAGGGATGTCAGCTGAAGTGAGAACACAGGGAAAG
Organism: Hoplostethus mediterraneus; assembly: GCA_034670385.1. Classification (NCBI taxonomy): domain Eukaryota; kingdom Metazoa; phylum Chordata; class Actinopteri; order Trachichthyiformes; family Trachichthyidae; genus Hoplostethus; species Hoplostethus mediterraneus. Next base: position 13,021,092 of record JAXDDW010000004.1, read on the forward strand.
AGCAATAGAACTGAGAACTTGATTAGAAACGATACAGCTTCAAATGACCGTGGCAGTAGCCTGTCTCATGACGTTTCTCAGGACGGATGTGTAGAAATACAACTGATGAATGTTTTTAGTGGGTGAGAACGTCTGGTATTGCTTTACGTCTGTTATTGGCTGAAGGGCTCTTCTTCACACCATGGCTACTCTATTGTTGGTCAGCCTGAAACAGCCAGACCAGGGGTACATCAATAGTCAAGTATGTAAAGCAGAAGTCAACAGATGCTCATCCAGTAGAGATCTCTCAGTGGACTCCGTCCCGAGACACTTTGTATTAGGGACAGGTTTTTTTTACTTTCGACTGCTTTTTCTAATTTGAAACTTTCACCATCTTTCACTTTCACTGAGTATAAAACACTCTGTTGTAGTATGAGTATGAGTATGAGTACAAAAATAATGTGTGTACTCTACTGTTTGATAATTTGTTGATGACTAATGCTGGCCACACACACAACCTGACTGGCGGGCACAGTAGACTGTAGAAACGGGGATTCATTCACACTAGAAAACCAGTCTTTTCAAAATGTCTTGTCCGACCATTGGAAGTAGGCACACACGAGGTCATGGAAATGGACCAATACATTACATATGCCTATCCGATCCAGTCAGTTCAATTTAATTCAAAGAAGCTTTATTGACACGACTCACAAATACTTAATGAACATATCAACACATAACAGTACTGAGTCACTCAGATTTGATACCACATGACTACTACCAGAGTTTTGTGCTGAGAGCTGCTTTGGGGCTGCTCTGCTCAAGTCTTGGCTTTAACAATCCTCAGATGGTTCCTGCCCACAGTAGGAAACAGTTGCTTCACTCACACGGGTACAGGCTAATGCTTTCCACCCCACGAAGTCCAGTCAGAGCGCTTGATTGCTGTACAGTGAAACTCCCCACTCAGAGGAATCCACTGCGAGTCCCATGAACTTTAAATCACTGCCAGTCCCACGAACTAAGAAAGTTAAGTGGTCATGTGGTTAACGAGTGAATATGAAAACTAAAAAATGCGATTCATGGGGATAGATTCAGGCTCGGGCCAATGTAACAATTAGAGTTCAAGCTATTTAACACCAAGAGGGGTTCATAATCCTAAAATACCTAAGGTGGTGATTCCTGGAGAAGTCGGAGCTCTGAAGTGTTCAGCCCGAGCTAATGAGGTTTTCCATTTCCCTTTATTGTTTATTGTGTAATTTCAGCCCTGGGACTGACTGTGTTGACTATCATGTGGGTTACATCATAGTATATGGTCGTAATTCTACTGTAATGCCACTTGGAAGGTGCCCCATTTTTCATTTTTTAGTTGAGCATTAAAACCAAATGATAGTTTTATTTGAATTTTCCTTTTTGTGTCAGTTGGCGCAATCTGGCCGGATGGGCTAGAGAGACAGTCTGATGACTAGGGAAAGGCCAAAGGTTCAACCCCTGCAAGAGACAATTTGTAGATCAACAGCCACGTGTCCTTGCAAAGTGTCCTTGAGAAAGACAAAAAAAAACATCTACCTACTCACACAGTGGGGAGGGGCTGCGTAGCTCAAGGGGCAGAGCATGGCAAGGACTAGGGGTGTGATTCCCACTGATTCTCTTATCTACTGTATTCTATGGTGCTTTGGATTGAAGCATCTCCTAAGTGACAAATGCTAAATGACACAGAATAACATGTGGGGGAAACTCTGCCCACTCATCTTCCATCCCTCTTGCTTCCCTACTATATTGTTCTGTTGTCCTGGTCGTCCTCAGAACATCGACCACAAGCTGGACCCCAAGACGAAGAACCTGCCTTACCTGCGAAACCCCGACATCCTGGTGGGCGAGAATGACCTCACAGCGCTCAGCTACCTCCACGAGCCGGCCGTGCTGCACAACCTCAAAGTTCGCTTCACCGACTCCAAGCTCATCTACACTTACTGCGGTAGGCAGGCTCTCGTTCCGGCTAATACACACAAGTTGTCGGCGCTCCGCTATGAACGGTCAACTTTCCAGGAATGTCGGAGGCACTGAAGGACCAGATTCAAAAACAAAGTTCTGGGGTCATGCAAAATCCCTGACCTACAAATTAAGTTTTATTTTCAAGAAAACCTTTTTGTTTTATTAAAACTGAGCAAATTCTGTGCTTTTTTTCTCCCCTGCCCACGATTTTATATCTTAAAAAAAGCGCTTAAAATAATTTTATGTATAATACGCTGCATCCACAATTCATATCGTCTCACTGCTGGGCTAGAAAACTCCTACATGCTTCCCTGTGTGTGTTGTGGTGTAGGGATCGTGCTGGTGGCCATCAACCCCTACGAGACGCTGCCTATCTACGGGTCAGACATCATCAACGCCTACAGTGGTCAGAACATGGGAGACATGGATCCACATATCTTCGCCGTGGCAGAGGAGGCTTACAAACAGATGGCCAGGTGTGTGTGTGTGTGTGTGTGTGTGTGTGTATGTGTGTGTCTGTGTGTCTGTGTGTGTGTGTGTGTGTGTGTGTGTGTGTGTGTGTGTGTTACCTGAGTAGCTTCAGTTCTCGTCTCCCTGTTGCTCGCCCCTCCCTCTCTTCTCAGGGTTTGTAGGTCAGAGCTGAGCCAGATATAGCTTCCTGGTGGTCTCTCTGTTTCTTTTCCTCCGTCTCTGTCTTCCTTCCTCTCGCTCGCTCGCTCGCTCACACACACACACACACACACAGACACACACACACACACACACACACACACTGGTTCTCTGCAGGAGTCATCTAGTGGATCTCTGTTTGACCCCCTGTGGGAGTCCATGCCATCAACACCCTGATATACACAACACCAGGTCTACTATATAATAGACACCTTGTCACCTTGTCTCTCAGCTCTGTCTCTCTTTCTCTTTTTCTTACTCCACATCATTTTTCAGGATGTCAGTTCCTTTGACCACACAAATCAAAGTTCATTGTAATGGAAAGATACCAGTTTTCCCACTATTGTTTTTTTTTTGTGTTTATTCCACATCACATCCCTGCAAACTCTCTCTCCCTTACGACTCTCTCCCTAGTGTGGCGTTACTAGTTAGTGTTAGCAGCAGTTAGCAGTGACCCTGCAGTATGCTTGGACCCAGCTGCAAGCTATTATGTCCACTGGAGAGAGCACTACGAGCATGCACTGAGGACCTTCAATACAGTGTAGCATGAAGTGACATTTACATTTACATCACATTTAATAGTCGTGTTTGGTTGGAATGAAAACCTGCAGACTTCTTCGTGACACAGGGCTGGTCACCTCTGACCTTAGAGGAAACCCTGATCATGATCACAGTTGAGCAAAGTGATCAGGATTATGATTTTAGTCCATAATCGTGCAGCCCGTGCATTCCTCACAAGTATAGTAATACAACAGCACTCCTCTGATTTCTTTATTTTCTCTCTTTCAGGGATGAGAGGAACCAGTCAATCATAGTGAGCGGGGAGTCCGGAGCAGGGAAGACGGTGTCGGCCAAATACGCCATGAGATACTTTGCAACGGTCAGCGGCGCCGCCAGCGAGGCCAACGTGGAGCAGAAAGTCTTGGCTTCCAACCCCATCATGGAGGTGAGGACTCTTCCCCCCCCCCCCCCCCCCCAACCAATGTCTTTAACAACCCTCAGTAATTGAATGACCTTCTGGGTCTACTGGTAGATTTTTCCACCAACTGAAACCTGGCACCAGAATTACCTGTGTGCTAAAAAGAAATGGTAAAAACAGTGGAAACATGTTTTCGGGCAAGACTTTGCTTCCCTATGCGAAGGACTGGATCTAAATCCCTTATCGGACCAGGATCAACACCCACCCAAGCCGCTGGGAAAAGCTCTGCTCCATAGCTGTGAAATTGTCTGATTAAACTTCAGTGAAAGGCTTGCGTCACTTTTCTCAGTCATGTGTTTGGACGGTTGTTTCTGGCCACAATAGTCACAATATTCCTTACTGACTTAGTTGATCTGCGAATCAGGAGGGCTGAATGAGTCTCTTCTTTTTCTTCACCCTCCTTTCCTTTTTCCCCCCACCTCCTCTCCTCATTCATTTTATCTTTTCATCTCCAATACTTTCATTTCATATCCTCGTTTCCCCTCATTTAGTTACTTATTTTTTCTCCTCTCCTCTTTCCCCCTGTTCTCCTTTCTCTTCTCTCCTCTCACCCCCCCATTGGCATTTACTTATTCACTTCCCCTCAATCTCCCCACCTCACTCTTTGTGTCCTTCTGCCTCGGGCTGCTCTCTGCTGTGACAACACAGTCCTTCGACGTCATAGTGTTTGTGTGTTTGTGTGTTTGTGTGTTTGTGTGTGTGTGTGTGTGTGTGTGTGTGTGTGTGTGTGTGTGTGTGTCTTCATGTAGAGTCATATGAGGTGGGGTGTGGGGGGGGGTGGAGATCTCTCCTGTGCCCATATGCCACTACCCCCCCTCCTCTCTACCACCTCCCCCGCCACTCTCGTCCCATCCTTCCCCACCACACTGCTGATGTCACTCTCCTCCCAGCCACCACTTCCACCCTGCAGCCAATCAGAGACGAGCCGACAGGATGAATAGAAAGCTTTCTTTCGACCATGTCACTTCAACCTCTACGCCTGGCTGTTTTACATGTCTGCTCGAGGTTGCATCAGCCTTTTTGATAATGCTAAACCTGTGTGTGTGTGTGCATGTGTATGTGTGTGTGTGTGTGTGTGTGTGTGGTGTTTGTATGAGTGGCTGATGTAAGGAGAAATTGGAATACCTGCTCTGCTGAAAGCCTCCTTGTCTGCAGTGAAACACTGAGTGTGTGTTTGGCCCTAGCTCAGCAAGAGCCTTCTGTGCTCACACATAACTGTCCTAGCTAGCTGGCTGGATGACTGGGACGTGTGCGTGTGTGCGTGTGTGTGTGCGTGTGTGCGTGTGTGTGTGTACCCCCACTTGCCTGCCAATTCCTACAGTCAAGCAGTATTATTGATCAGCCGTGTGTGTGCGTGTGCGTGTGCGTGTGTGTGCGTGCGTGTGCGTGCGTGTGTGCGCGTGCGTGCGTGTGTGCGTGCGTGTGTATTGAACTAAAGACACTGACTGCAGCTGTTAAGTTTGCAGACCTAGCAGGCCTCCACCCCCTCAGAGCTGAACAGGACAAGGCTTATGCCACAATCCATTGCAAGTCGGAAGTCGATAATTCCGAGTCGATATTCCCGACTTTCAATCTAAATGTGTTCCAGTGCATCTGCTCGGGAAAACATGGACGCCCGCAGCAAACTCATGTTTGTATGGCAAGTCTCTGAGTTTCGCAAGCATCTAAAGAGGATCTACATCAACTACTACAGCGCCATTAGTGAAGAGAAACGGCGCATATCAGTGAACTGTCTGGCCCGAGTCTGGCCCGAGTTTCCGACTGGGAATTCTGACTTGAATGACAGTTCTATTGCTGTTCTATTGCACTATTCCCGGAGGTCGTGCTGAGTGCCGAGTACAATGTATTGCACCATTACACCTATGGCTCTTAAAGGGCTACACCACCTTGTGGGGAAATTGGCCCATTGGTCAACTTCTTTCCTTCATGACTAGTGGATTTTGAGGTGAAATCAATTAAGAATCACAACTTTCACCTGGATTTCATGGCATTTTAGTGCCAATGGTTAGTAAATAAGAATTTGCCTGTTCACCATGTGCCTTGATCACCAAATCATTTAAAGATAAATTAAACAAAACCCAGAACATCAAGTACATTCTCAAGACACCAAACACCAAAGCCGATTTACATGACGAGATGTGGGATGTTGCGGCCCTCTGACTGCCTTCTTCATATCGGCGTTTGTGTGTTCCTTCTCTCGCTCAGGCCATAGGAAACGCGAAGACCACCAGGAATGACAACAGCAGTCGCTTTGGGAAATACATCGAGATTGGCTTTGACGACCGTTACCGCATCATTGGAGCTAACATGAGGACGTATCTGCTGGAGAAATCACGAGTGGTGTTTCAGGTGAGCAACAGAGTGCACAAACGCATAGCCACATCATTGTTCTGTTATACTTGTGTGGATATTCAATTGGCTTACAGTCAGTGCTTTACTCGTTACAGTCCATTACCCTTGCCTTAGCCCTACTTCATGCCCAAATTTAACCCTTGCACTAACTGTAATCCTCATTCTTATTCTAAGCATAACAACTAGATCCTAGCAACCCTTTGTGTAATGAGTCTGAACCCCTCAGGACGTCTGGTCCAGTGCTCAGTGCTGCTCCCCAGCAGCCACAGCCTCTGCTAGAACCCTGAAGACCTCTGCAGCACCGTACTCCACATTGATAGCCCACTCTTACATAGAGTTTCAGCTCACTAAGTGTAAGCGTGTAATGTAAAACCCTTGTCTATTGCATTCCTGGGTCCATTTTGTTATTTGGTGATTGTTCAACGCAATTATTATTGAAGACAATGAAACATAAAAACCCCAAATAGGATCTAATCTAATGTGTTTATAGCTGATTTTTTAAAACATTATAACCAAGGTCATTCACTCACTAACCTTGGCTTCAAAGACATGCTTTCTTTCAATTACTTGATTTAGTTTGGGGCCTTTTCACTGATGGATGACGCAACATGCACGTAAACACATATACACACACCTGATTGGTTACCAGAGCTGTACTCAGGAACTCATTGGCTTCCAGTGGCTTACATAAGAGTCTAGGAGATCTACACAGAACAAAGAGGGGGGGGACACAAACACACTTGGAGAGGCAGTGAGTTATCAAATGTCCTCCAGGCTGTTTGCCCTCAGATTATCAGGCCCTTAAGATATTCATCAGAAGCTTAAATATTCCCCTCTGAGTTAGAGGAGAAAGAGGGTGTATGCGTGTGTGTGTGTGTGGGTGTGTGTGTGATGGGGGGTGCAATTAGCTGCACAGTTTGTTCACACTTAATAATGTACGGCTTTACAATAGCAGAAATGGGGTCAAAGAACATTTGATCTAGTTTGATCATGTATTATCAACATCATTTCATCACCTGCAACACTTCCCAGTGCAATGCCTCTGTAAGCAACTGATACCACAGTAACACACTGTGTCATTTGAAGCTTCCATCAGAGAGCAACGCAATTTTCAACGCATTAAGTTTGGTCAAAGGGGAAACAGATTGTGTGGACAAATGCGTTGATGTTTGTTTTGTTGTACTTGAGAGAATTGAACTCCTAATCATCCCCACTGAAGCTGCAGGTCTCAATCAAGGACATCTCGGGACACACCTGCATTTTGGGAAACAGAAATTAAAGCTAGATTTTACACAGTTACGGCTTTAATTTGAAGCCTTTTTCTTGACTAGGAGTAATGCGTAATATTTAGATAGCGTTTGTTTAAAAATATTTACCTTTTTAAATCAACTAAAATAAAGGAAAAATAGAATATATCTCATAATGTGATGAAATCACTGGAAAATGATCTACAGTGGTGTAAAACTGTATCATGCAGGAAATGAGCAAAAGACTCCGTGGCCTCTATCGGCTAGCTCTGCTGCTGTTTCATTTGCTGTTTGCCTTGAGAAGAAGCTTTTTAGCCTTCATAGCTTCATAGAAATTTCTTTTGACAGCGGTTCACTTGTAGCGCCGTCCTCCATAGTTGAACAGTTGAAGATGCGTGGAGAAACGAGTGCGTGGGGAGGAGGTGGGGGGAGGAGATTGGGAGGCAAGGAGCTTTTGTTCCAAAACAAAAGTACTGGCCGAAAAGTGAGTTTTGAAAGGCAGAAATGTCAGCACCTGGCGAAGTAATTGTTGAGTCACTGGTATTAACAGTAACAACCCCATCTGCCCCCCGCTGATGTATTGTGGTTATTTTGGACTATGGGCCAATAAAAGTCTCCCTTCAATCCAACCCTAATCCTAATGTTGCAGTGGTCATTTTTAAAGTGAGGACTGACTTTGGAAGATTTTAGTCATCTTTCTATCCGCAAGGGTTCTCACACAAATGCAAAAGAACACACCCACTTACACACACTCACACACACATTACCAGACTGTTACCTAACGTCATCAGTAGGACTCGTAAAGTAACGCACAATAGCCGTCAGTCCAGCTTTATCCCTTAGAGCAGAAGAAATGTGCAGCACTAACTTCCTTATCCACAAAAACAAGTAGGAGGAGACGGGTAAACCCTTCCTTTGACAATTTATCTGTCAGTCTGGGTTACATGACTGGCACGCCTTCATTCTTCACGCAGTCGGCACTCTCTTCAACTCCTCTCTCTCTCTCTCTCTCTCTCTCTCTCTCTCTCTCTCTCTCTCTCTCTCTCACTTCTCCTGTTTCTTTCATTCCTTCCTTGCTCATATAATGTTATGTGTTCAGCAGGTGTGTTAACCAGTGGAGCCAGTAGCACGGTCTCTAGATAAAGAACAAAGAATATTATATTATCTGTATACACACACACACACACACACACACACACACACACACACACACACACACACACACACACACAGTTGTATTATACACACAATCGTAGACGCACTTGAGGAATGAGGATGTTGATGCAAAGTGTGACTACTCTCCTTACATTTCTCACATGCTTGGCTCCAGCAACGTGTGTGTGAGTGTGTGAGTGTGTGAGATGTAGGGGACAGGTGAACGACTTCTACACACTTTACATGGTTTAATACGGAGACCAATAACAACCCATAATAGAAAGCTACTGTAAGTTTTGTGTTGGGACTAACGACTACTGTTGAGGTGCCCTTGAGCAAGGCATTCAACTCCCAACCCCACTGGATCTCAGTGGCCAATAGTAGAAGACCGTGGTTGTACTGTGCAGCTCCCGGAGTGCGGATGTGTGGACCTGTGAAGCAGGGTGTCACTGGAAAGGAGTAAACATGCTCAGTGGACTTTCCCTGAATAAGCTTAAAATAAAATAAAAAGTCTGTGATAAGGACCAAATGTCTGTAGGAGTGTAACAAACCGTCTGAATGTATATGAAATCCATTGTGAACGACCTCTGTGTTGTTGGCAGTTTCCTCAGTGTGTGTCTTTGTTTCTTCATCCTCCAGGCGGATGAGGAGAGGAATTACCATATCTTCTATCAGCTGTGTGCATCAGCCCATCTGCCTGAGCTCCAGCCTCTGAAGCTGAGTAAGTCTCACACACACACACACACACAGACACACAGCTGCGTAATGTAGTTGTGGCTGGTCCTTTTTAGTTGTGCGTTCATACCACAAGCGACGTAGTAAGTAGCCCGGAGTCCATTTATTTTCTTGGACCAGAGAACATCGGTCAACGTCAATCGCTTTCACCTCATTTCCTTGTTTTGTGGTAACGTTGGCTGCGGCTGAACATTTGGGCCACGTGCCTCATCAGCACCCAGTCATGCGCTGTATGGACGATGCTGTATGTCTCACCTAGAACGTTCGGCTAGCTCATATCGGCCCTCAAAACAGCACAGTGATGTGGTCGCTAGCAATGTGAATGCGGAGGATCTGATTGCAAGGCCAATGGTTCCTTTACATTAACTTGGCTAGAGTGGCCCTGCAAAGCTGGAAAAACGTATCCCAAAATACAAATTCATGTGGCGTTATCGGCCCACGCAAAAAAACATGATTTAAAATTGTCCGTTCATCTCAATTTATCCAAATAATAGTCATTCTTAAACCGCAACACCTACAACACTGATGCTGGAATGGATCCAAGAGCAAATATGGGTGTGAGAAATAGGGATGCACCGAATGTTCGGCAACCGAAGTTATTCGGCCGAATATCGCCAAAAAACACATATTCGGTATTCGGCCGAATAAATGAAAAGGCCGGATTTTTTTTACCGAATAATGACGGTTTTGATGGCGTGATCAAATAGCACCCATGCAGGAGCCAGGCGCAGCCAAACGCAGCAAACATGTCAGCGGTATGGGGGCATTTCAAAATCTCCCGAAAGACCCGAAATTAGCGACATGCATGTATTGTTCAGCTCAGCTTTCTAGAGGGGGTACTTCGGCTAAGAGCGATAGCACTATAAGTCTGATCAATCATTTGAAATCAAAACACATCGAAAAGCACGCCGAGTATGAGAAAGAGACCGCAGGGAAGAGGAAACTTGAGTCTCACAGTCCCGAGCTCAGCGCGAGCACATCCACTCCATCTGTGGCTGCCGTTTTAGAAAAGGCAAAAAAGTTTGCCAGTGACAGTGCCAAAGCAAAAGGCATTACTACAAAGGTAATGGAATTCATCGCGTTGGATGATCAACCATTCTCCGTAGTAGAGGACGTTGGATTTCGCAGGCTTATGGAGCATATTGAGCCCCGTTACACTATACGGGGCGGGGGGGGGGGGGGGGGGGGGGGGGGGTTGTCAAAGATAGCCAGATAAAATATTTTATTTTACTAATTTATTATTTTAAGTTATAGGCTATTGTGCTGTGTTTTGCAATGTTGGAAAAATGGAAAAATAAATGAAAATTGCAAAAAATATTCGGTATTCGGTATTATTCGGCCTTCGGCCGAAGTGTTCCATTATGCTTCGGCTTCGGCTTCGGCCAAGAATTTTCACTTCGGTGCATCCCTAGTGAGAAACCAAAGTGACCCCCACCCTACACATCTACCAAACATATCTACACTGTATGGTGTCGATATTTTTAGTGCTGAGGGAAACTACCACAGATTAGATTTCATATCATTTTAGATGCATGAGACTGTGATATTGCTGCAGGCAGGCCTCACTGCCTCTGTGGTTAAGCTCTGACCAGGCGCTGTGTCAGAGCGCTCCCACTGTGGACATGCACCTGCTCGTCCTGCTCCTCGTCATGGGAAGCACACCACACACACACACACACACACACACACACACACACACACACACACACACACACACACACACACACACACACACACACACACACACACACACACACAGTGCTGGCACTGTCACTTACAGCCACACAGTTGGCACTCTCTCTCTCTCTCTCTCTCTTGCTCTCTTGCTCTCTCTCTCTCTCTCTCTCTTGCTCTCTCTCTCTCTCTCTCTCTCTTACACACAGCTGCTGTCTTCTCTTTTCCTGCTGACTTCCTGGCTCAGTAAATGGAGGGGTTGTCACAGTCATATCAGGGCCTCTTGTTGCCAGGCAACAGGCCATGCTTTAATTCAGCGTAAAGTGTGTTTAAAGGAATTGATTGTAGGAAATTAGAATTACGTCATTCTGAGTCAGACGTCTTCTTGATTTCACTTTACAAAATCTCATAAAGGTATCTCTGTGTGTGTGTGTGTGTGTGTGTGTGTGTGTGTGTGTGTGTGTGTGTGTGTGTGTGTGTGTGTGTGTGTGTGTGTGTGTGTGTGTGTGTGTGTGTGTGTGTGTGTGTGTGTGTGTGTGTGTGTGTCTGGACTGTCTTCACCTACTATGCTTTGCTTTGTCCTGATTTCTCAGCATGCATCTGTAGCCATCCTCCAGATTGTATCTCTCTTGGTAAGAATAAGGTTTTACTCAAACGGGGATGCAGAATGGTGCAACCCATACTGAACGTTACAGAGGTTTGTGACTAGAAGATTGTTCATTGAACACATGACTTCCATTCATTTCTAATGGGAGATGGTGGTTTATCCGTCTTTTTTGTGTTCCTGACCACATCCCCGTCGTGACAACTCCCTACTGCTCCAGTGGAACTGTTAGTGGCCAATAGTAGAGGGCTGTGGTTATACTGGGCAACTCCCATCCAATGTGTGCAACTGTGCGAGTCTGAAATGGGGCACTGCTGAAAAAGAACATGCCGGCTCAGTTGATCTTTCACGGATAAATAAGGGATAAAGGAAAGAAAATCTTTTCCCTTCCCTGTAGCTCAGTGGGTAGAGCACCGCACAAACACTGCTATGGATCAGGGTGTGATTCCCATTGGGTGTTGTCACGACTTTGGTCCTGATACCATCAAGAAAATATACACTTAACATGAAATAAAATAGTTAAAGTGCAATATTTATAGTATTGTACCATTTCATTTTCAGTACTGGTGCTCATGCACTCCTTGCATGGTACTGGAAGGCACTTTACATAAGACAGATCCACCAGACTGCACATGTTGAAGTTGCATTTATTGCATGTTTTCTAAATTCCTTCACCCACTCTGTCTCCCGTCAGGCAACGCAAATGACTTCCTGTACACCAGGCAGGGCAGCAGCCCCGTCATCGATGGCGTGGACGACACCAAGGAGTTCAGCACCACTCGCCATGCCTTCACACTGCTGGGTAATACACACACACACACACACACACACACACACACACACACACACACACACACACACACACACACACACACACACACACACACACACACACACACACACACACATACATACATACATCACCTACACTCTGCTAGAGTGTGGTAGTAGTTGAGGACATAGCTGTTGTGACTCAGCAGTCCAATACAAATCAATGGGAACGGGTGGCTGAGGTGTGAACTAGAGTCCTATAGCTGAAACTCCTAGATAACAAATATTACAAGCAACCAATATTGAACCAGCAGCTTTTAGTTTAGGCAAAGGTCATGACTATTTCATATCCACATAAATTATACCCATAGATGCAACCAAATGATGTACTAGCTATTTCTACTCCAGCAATGCATATGACAGGAATAGCAAGCAAGAATAGCAAGGAGAAAACCACAGACAGCAGATGTAAAAGAGTCCTCTCTCCTCTAGAAGGAAGATGTACAACTTCATGATTAGGAATGACCCGGGTTGATTATCAGTGTCTTGATTTGAATTGTACACGCTGAGTTTGATTTTAGTTTTTTTAAACGTATTGTTAACGGTCAGGCTAAAAGTTTGAAAAGAGAACAAAAACAACTGGAAAAAAGCAAATCCAACGTCCAAAGTTGGTTATGAAGCTCTTAATTGAAAGTTAGTTCATTTTCACTTTTTTCAGACATATCCCTGTCAATGTGGAGAGGGGAAGTAGAAACATATGAAGATATAAAGTCAGTTAAATGTCAGCCAAAGATTTGTCTGCGTGCCGCCAGGCTAGTGTTATTTGTTTGCCTCGGTGCAGTCCGCTTCCATTCAGCAAAAGTCATTCATTTCCTGCCTAACTCTGCTTGTGAGATCTGGTCTAGCACAATTACAAAACATTTGTGGGGATGTTTTTGCCGATCCTAGGGAAGAAGCTTACGTTAGGTTTGGGGTTCACAGTAAGGTCACGAGAATCTTGATGGTTTAGGCATGATTTTGTGTGTGTGTGTGCGTGTGTGTGTGCATGTGTGTGTTTCCTCTGCAGGTATTAATGAGTCCTATCAGATGGGGCTGTTCCAGGTGCTGGCTGCTGTCCTTCATCTGGGCAATGTGGATATCAAGGACAGAGATGCAGACAGCAGCATCATTGCTGTGAGCACAGTATTAACTATTGACCATCATGAGCACATGTATTGAAGGGATAGCTAAACATTTGGGATTATTGTCTGGGGTGGTTTTCAGTTTTGGTTTGTTTTTTCTAGATTTCAAGGTTGTACATACCTCCCTGTCATTTCTGATGGGAGAATGCTTTATCCTGCATTTCCCTGCTTTTTGTGTTTTGTGTTCCTGATAATATTCCTGCTTTTTGTGGGAAAAAGGTTTGGTTTCTTCGCTTTTCAGCAATAATTTAAGAAAAGTTTTGCAAATGAGGCCCACTGTCAATGATGCAATTCACTACTTTTTCTCAATTGCCGAAAAGCTTGTTGGGTGTCTGGACAATGATAATCTAAATCCTTTCTCTTTGCTGTAGCCCAACAACCACCACCTGACAGCGTTCTGCAATCTGGTGGGCGTGACCTACCAGGACATGTCTCATTGGCTGTGCCACAGGAAGCTGAAGACGGCCACGGAGACGTACATCAAGCCCTTCCCCCGACTCCAGGCCACCAACGCCCGCGATGCGCTGGCCAAACATATCTACGCCAAGCTCTTCAACTGGATAGTGGAGCACGTCAACAAGGCCCTGATCACCAACATCAAACAGCACTCCTTCATCGGGGTCCTCGACATCTACGGGTATGCCTGTGCGTGCGTGGGGGGGTATTAGTTTAAAAGGGCAATGTGCTTCATTGTTTTATGCCCTAGGACAGTTCAGTCTGAATTTGTGAACAGTCATTACAGTACGCCATCGCACAATACATGAAAGGAGTACTTTGAGATATTACACCAATATAGTGCTGCATAGAAAGTGATTTGGAAAAATATGGGAAACAAAACCAAGAGTTAATTTGGATCATAACTACCTATCTCTAAGGAAAGTATTTCCTTACACAAAGTTAGCGTACAAAATGTGTCATCAGCCAGTTGACTCTTAACTCCTGCTCTTCCTCCTCTTCCCCTCCCTCCTTCCTACCAGGTTTGAGACATTTGAGATCAACAGCTTCGAGCAGTTCTGTATCAACTATGCCAATGAAAAACTCCAGCAACAATTCAATATGGTGAGCAACGTGTGTGCAACGTTACTTGTTGAACTGGTATGCTTGGTGAAGAGACTGATGTCAAAATATGATGTCGGGTAAGAGCTCAAAAACGAGGTTGGTCTGGAGCAGTGCTGAACACTTTAGAGGTGTTGTGGGTCTAATTTAACCAAAACATCCATTACGAGACGCCCACTGTATAAGCTGAAGTACATATCCACATTCAGCCCTTCTAACATCCAAGGTTTCTATGCCACTGCTCATCCTGGATTATGCATAGAGGATAGCAGCATTTGATCCTTTTTTGAGCTGGTGTTGCACCGTACAACTACACAGCTAACCCTCCACTTGTGTGTGTGTGTGTGTGTGTGTGTGTGTGTGTGCGTGTGTGCAGCATGTGTTCAAGCTGGAGCAGGAGGAGTACATGAAGGAGCAGATCCCCTGGACTCTGATTGACTTCTATGACAACCAGCCCTGCATCAACCTCATAGAGGCCAAGATGGGTGTACTGGACCTGTTGGACGAGGAGTGCAAGGTATTCACTCACTCTCTCACACACACACACACACACACACACACACACACACACACACACACACACACACACACACACACACACGCTTAAAGGTAGATTTTCAAAGTTACGTAATGACTGATGCAACCCGTGGCCTATTTAAGCCAACCTTTTAGGGGGCTGTTTTCAAAAGAATGTACCATGTTTGCACTGATCAAAACCAAGTGATTCATACGTTACCTTTAAGAGAGACTGCAATGGAGCAAGAGCTGAGAACCGAATACTTGTTTATGGCAACAACAGTAATAATAATAACTTTCTCGTATATATGTAGCTGAAAAGTGAGACCGTGCTCTCCCCCACTTGCAACCTGCGTAATGCAGAGAGCGTTCAGCAGAGTGGTTGTGGGCTGTGGTGGAAAGTTTGCACGTCTCACTGAGTCCATCTGTCCGTTCACACCCACGTTCTGCTTTACATTTTTTGACAGTGTACCTGTTAGTGCCTCCCACCACACACTAGACCGAGGTTTCCAACACCTACACAAATAAAGAGTTCACCTGAATAAGGAATACCAGCATCAACTCATACAATCTCATTGTTTTCTTTCCAGTATTCACAATGACAGTCAATACATCGCCCACATTTTCCACTTTTTTCCCCCATTTTTCATCAAGTGATGGTTGCAAAGTTGCTAATCGAACACAGAGTCTCTGCAGCTCTGATGACTGAGTCTCCAATTGGCATATTTTTTTTCCAGCTGATACATAATACAGAAATTTAATATCAGGGTAAACCTTCTGGTTGCAACACACCGACTGTTGACTCTCAAGTGTTGAGTATACATACCAAACAAAGCTCATCTCTGTGCCATCCGGATACTTTCAGGTTACAGACAATAAACAATGCATTACAAAATTATAAACATGTAAGAGTCCGCATGGTTTACATTATAACAAGGTAACTGATACGACAAAGAGATGAATAAAATCGGATCACCTGCAATCCAAAAAAATGTTTTAGTATAGGAAAGAATACTTTTTCTGTTTTCATTTAGTCTTTTTTTGTGTACATTTTCTTCCTGATTGTTTTGATAACCCTTCTCTGCCATATTTAGATGATATGTCCTTTCCTGTGTTTTCCAGATGCCTAAAGGTTCTGATGACTCATGGGCTCAGAAACTGTACAATACCCACCTAAAGACCTGTTCCCTGTTCGAGAAGCCACGCATGTCCAACCGGGCCTTCATCATCCAACATTTTGCTGACAAGGTGAGCTCCACCTTGTTTTGTGTCTGCGTAGTGTGTGTTTTACTGAACGGTGGCTCCAACTCTGAGAGGAAAATTCAAATGTTGTTCCCTTTTCAGTCAAAAAAGGAACAACCTGTCAAGTAGCAGTCAGAAAGATTAGAGTTTTGTGTTCCAGTACGCCTATTTATCTCCATCTACAATATTTTAGAAAAGGTAGGCTGCACTGGCTGTTGCAGTACTACTGGAGGGTAGTTGTAGGATAGCTGCAGGAAGGTGGACTTTTTTTTATTGCTGCCACTGTATTTACAGAAAGTGGACAAAGTGTTAGTACCACCTGCTCTTACCTCAAGTGTGTGTGTGTCTGTGTGTCTGTGTGTCTGTGTGTCTGTGTCTCTGTGTCTGTAGGTGTGTTTCTGACCAATGTAATCCAGTGCCGTGTCATAGGCTCCCTATCCCCTGATGAGGTGCCGTTTGACCCAGTATTTCCCGTGTCTGTTTTTAGATCCTCACTCTTAGGTTACAGATAAATGGGTCAAGGACTAGCACAGGCTTTCCCATGATATTAAAATGGGATCCCTAGTGGAAAATAAATCAAACTGTTATAATAACTGATATTGGTATTTTCAAAACTTAGTGCCAACAGTTTTTGGACTGTACAAAAGCAATTTATAAAACAACACTGCTTATCCAGGAGCTGTCACTGGCCAGCTCAGCTTCTGTCCCCAAGAGCTGAAACACTGTTTACCCTACAAGCGTACCCTAAACATTAGACAATGTGAATACACAATTTGATTATTTTTCAAATGTTGGGGTTAGAGGATTTTTTTATTTTTTTATTTATTTGTTTGTTTATTTTTTTATTTTTTTAATTATTTTTTATTTTTTTACTGCAATATGGGAGCATCTATGGACCAGACCAATCCTCAAAAGGGAAAACGCTGTGTGTGTCCTATCCTTCTGAGGAAAATCTCAAAAATCAGGCCATCATATCAGTCCTCATTCGGAAACGGGGCAATTTAAGGTTACCATTTTAGAACTAGGGTGAGGTTAACACCCACATGAACGTGACTAGGAACACAATAAAACAAGGGAAAGCAGGAAATCATAATCTCCCATCAGAACTGAATGACCTGAAAAAGCTCTGATAAGTCAGTGAAATGTCCTCACAAGGGTAGTAACACAAACATACTTTCATGTTGTCACGCAGGTAGAATACCAGTGTGACGGTTTCCTGGAGAAGAACAAGGACACGGTGAACGAGGAACAGATCAACGTGCTGAAGGCCAGTAAGGTGAGTGGTAGTAACACACACACACACACACACACACACAAAATCCTGCAGTCAAAAGCAGACCCTTCCAACTCAGTGAAAATTCTCCCTAAGACAGGAATTTATATCTTTGCTAAAATTGCTTTTTGGTATTGTTCATATAGCTTGATGGGTAAAGCATGACACTAACTCCCACTGGGGCCGGCCCATAGTATCGATGTATAAACTCATAGCATTGTTAAGCATCCACTGAATGGTTCCTCATTGAAACCAAGGAGGCGGAAGCTGTGCTCCATGGTGTGAATGAGGAATGCTAACAAACTATTTTAGAGTTACGGAAGGACAAATGGAGAAGATTTGTCCCCTAAGGTGGCAAATATCAGGTGAACAAAACTGACTCAACAAAAATTCAAAAGTCTGGCCTGAAGGCCGAGGGAAGCAGCGCCCTCCACTGTCCACGTGAGGATGATGACTGTGACTGCAGTGATGACATGTCCTCATCCTGTCCGATCTATTGTCTGAGAGGTTTTGGTTTTATTTACACAAAACAGACAAAGCTGAATGAGTGCACACACACACACACACACACTGTAAATATGTAAGATCTTATTGGACTTATTACACCACGATCCACAGATATTTCCCACATACACATGATATCCCACATGATATCCAAATAAATATGAAACAATATGCAGAAGCACATTGCACAACCCAGAATAAATGAGTTGTCCTTTGAAATTGAAATAAAATAGTTTAAATTGTATCCAATTTACAAATGCATGTTTTTGCATGTCAAATCCATATCTCATTTTGGAACAAAACTCTTCATAAGCGTTTAACCTAGAAAACCTAGAAACGGGTTAAGTCCAGACGGCTGCAGTAGCATGGCTGGATTGTGAGATATACAGTATGCATGTTGCATCCAGCAGCACTTCAACTACAGAAATAGTTGATTTATTGATGCTGTTCAATTAGAGAATTGGCTTTAATGTTGCACTGTTTGACCTCTTATAGTATACGAGGGGAATCCAGTCACGTGACACGTAAAGTGGCATTGAAGCTACATTAGTTGTCTCTTCTTTGCCATGATGAAATAAAATCACATGGCGGTGCCCGTGCGTGTCTTTGGGCTCGGTCCAGGATCAGTGCATTGATAGCTGTTGTTTCTAACGGGGCCTGAGCCTTTAAGCCCTGCTGTTGTTTGGACTGAACACTCTCTCACACACACATGAAAACATGCAGATTATGATGCAGTGTGTCGGTCCAGTCTGACTGACTGTCTGACTGTTTTGTTGTAGACCTCACCAAGAGCAGAGTTGGGTAAGGGTTACAGTACTGTCTACTCTAACCTCTAACACAACCTCCTAACACACACACACACACACACACACACACACACACACACACACACACACACACACACACGGAAGCACAGGCTGTGTGTTGCCATGGAAAACAGTGGGACTAACACAATGGGGTAATAATGGTAACGACCTCCTAATAAGATGTAGACTAATTAAGTTTCTTTTTAGTTATTAGCTGTTCCTATCCCATCGTGTGTGTGTGTGTGCGTGCGTGCGTGCGTGCGTGCGTGCGTGCGTGCGTGCGTGCGTGCGTGCGTGCGTGCGTGCGTGTACATTTGGTGTGCCAGTTAGCTGGTCCTCTGCCCATATCTGGCTACTCTTATGAGAATCACATCTGTCGAAAGTCAATCAACAAAGCTGGCAGGGCTAATCAATGTGGTGCAAAACGCCTGATGCTCTGATTCCCATGATGCACTGGGATCTGGTCACGTGATGAAATTCACAGCAGGTAAAAAGCCTAATAACAACCACTGTTCCCCATGTAGCCGTCTTCCCACCAGAGATGTACTGTATACTCTCTGCAGGGAAAAGGCCGTCAAAACTCATCATCCCATCATGCTCCTCACCTCCATTACAGCTTCATCACTAGTCTGGCTGGTTTTATTTCCTTTTCTGTTTGAATCATAGTTGTTTGTAGTATCGTAGTTTTGGGACGGTGGTGATGATGATTTTGAACTCTGACCTTTTGGGTTTGTTGACCTTCTGGGCTTTCTTTAACTTTTCCTTTTCATGTCATTGTGTTTCTTTTGTTGTTGTGTCTCCATATGTTGTCCATGTATGTTTGGTTCTGTCCCCATCATGACAACCCTTCCCCACCAGCAGAAGGTAAACCGAGGCGTTCTTCCAACGCTGGCCCGCCGTACAGCTCTGTCCCCTTTTTTCTTTAGCTCGATCCTTCCTCCTTCCCTTTCTGTCTACAGCACTGAGTTATTGTTTCTGGTCTCACAGCACTCTAACAGCACTGGGGGGATAGAGTGTGTGCGTGTGTGCGTGTGTGCGTGTGTGCGTGCGTGCGTGCGTGCGTGCGTGATGCTGCGTGATGCTGCGTGGTGCTGCATGGGGAGCACTAAAGGCACTTTGGGAGGAGAAAGAGGATTGGGGATGAAAGAAACGGGACAAAGGAAGGAAGGGGCTTTTATTTTTTCAGAGTGATGCTGTTAGCAGCACGTAAGCCTTGGTGGCTGTGGCTGCTTAATGAAGCTGGAGAGAGAAGCAGCATGGCAGCGCTCCGAGCACAGCAGGAGGACCTGATGCTCCCCGCATAACAGGGCATCCTCCTTCATATAACCCTACGGTTATATGGTAACATGTGTGATGTATGTTAACTCAAGGGCATACATTGTATAGGACATGATTTTAGATCATATTGCCACATCTTATATTTCCATGTAGCCATATATGACGGTATTGTATCATCATATATCATGCGACATAACCTTTTCATAACATGTATTGCCTTTTTATAACATCGTAACCACTCTGATGACAAATCAAGCAACGCCTAACCACTCGACTCAAACTGTTTTCAACCGCGCCTTCACGATCTTGCCAGTGTCAAAATGTTGAGATTAAAACTGTCATACTGCCCCGACTCTTGATAACAAGTATCAAGTGATAAATATCATGATTTTATTTTGAAATATCATCAGCGTTGTGGCTGTCCACATTCCAGGAACAGTTAATTGTTCAGGCTTGTGGCATCGGCTCAAAATGTAGCTGTGATCGTGCTTTGTAAGCATACATGCAGTCTGTAAGAAACATCTAAACGCATGCTGTGTAGAATGAGATCCTAACAACACAGTAGAGTGAATCCAGGGTGTTTTCTCCTTAACTCATGGTGGGACATTTTTCTGAGTGATGCGGTTTATCAGCGTAGCCTGTATGTCCACTCCTGCCATCAGCTGTTTCTAACTGTGGTGGCTGCTGTTTCCAGTTTAACCTGCTGGTGGAGCTGTTCCAGGATGAGGAGAAAGCCACCAGCCCCGCCGGCCAGGCCCCTGGGGCAGGAGGCCGGACCCGCCTCAGCGTCAAACCATCCAAGAGTCGGACCGGCACTAGCAGCAAGGAGCACAAGAAGACCGTCGGCTGCCAGGTAGCTACTGTACTCGCACTAGCGCGCTGCTTCGAGACTGATGATGCTGATCAGTGGTAATGCTGTGTAGGTTTGGGTGCAGCATAGTCATAGTGTAACAAAGTGTGTAGGTCGGATCTGTGCTGAAAGTAAGTATAGAGAGGGATGGCTCTAGTGTAGTATAGAGAATTTGTATTTTTTTATTTATTTATTCCAGAGGTGTCATGAGATTCAATGAAACCAATGAAACCTCTTAGATTATCAAAAGAAGCTGTCACTTTCATTGAGTTTTTGTGTTTGTGATAATGCTATGGAGGACAGTGATGATGATGATGATGATGATGATGATGATGATGATGATGATAGTGAATGAACCCTAACCCTTCTCTCTTCTCCTGTAGTTTCGTAACTCTCTGCAGATGCTGATGGAGACACTGAATGCCACCACTCCCCACTACGTCCGCTGCATCAAACCCAATGACTTCAAGTTGCCCTTCACGTGAGTCTGCTCTCTCTCCTCCCCGTTTATGGTTGCCGTCTTCTATCTTTATCTCGGTCTTCCTCTGAATTTAAAATGCCGGGCTTCTTCCTGGGTAAATTGTTATTCTGGGCTGCCATGATGACATTGAGTTTACTTTAATTGAATCAGCGCAAACGTATTCTAGACGCAACAGCACATTAATTTAAATTGGTGACATTACAGTTGTGACTCACTCTGCAGGCTGAAATATTGTTGCCATCATCAAGTTTAGTTTGCAGCCCCTCTGGACCAGTTTCTTACTATAGCCAGTAAGCTGCTCATTGAAAGCTAATAAGCTCCTTGTCTACTTTGTTTACCGTTTTAGATTACAAGTTTCACCAATTTCACTTTCACCCACGTTAGCTTGGGTGTGACTCAGGACAGCCATACTCACGATGGTTATTTGTTGTTGGCAGGTTTGATCCCAAACGTGCAGTGCAGCAGCTCAGAGCCTGCGGTGTCCTGGAAACCATCCGCATCTCAGCCGCAGGCTTCCCATCCAGGTAGGGACACATCCCCGCAATGCTGCTACCATTTCTATAAGGTAGCAGCACATGTTTAGTATGTACTGGTGGCCAGCGTTGGATTTTGAAAGTAATGGGTACAGCAGTGGTCTATGGCGACAAGCTTTTCACAGAGGAGCTTTATCACCGATGTGTTGTGATTCATGATACTATTTTAGAAAGGTTTCAGTGAAAACCTTCTAAGTTGCATTTTTAGACACTGTACAATACAATTACATATGCACAGCAGAAACAATAATACTGTAATAATGATGGTGATGATAAAACGGAATATTACGTGTGTGTGTGTGTGTGTGTCTGTCTGTCTCGCTCTCTCGCTCTCTCTCAGGTGGACCTACCAGGAGTTCTTCAGCCGTTACAGGGTGCTGATGAAGCAGAAGGACGTTCTCACTGACAAGAAGTTGACCTGCAGGAATGTTCTGGAGAAACTAGTGCAGGTCAGAGAGCTGGATTAGAGCACTGACTCACATTTGAGTGTAATGTCAGGGATTTCTCTTTTTTTTTTTTTCTTACAACAACCTTTTAAACTCTAAAACCTTTTTTTTCTGACAATATAAAAAAACTTTAAAATCTTTGATGTATCCCACTCCTACTTGCCACTGCAACAGCCTGATTAAATTACATTTAATCTAGCCTATCTATCGCTCTATCTTTCTGTCTGTCCATCTTTAAATGCTCTCTGACCTCTACTCCTGTCCTCCCTCAGGACCAGGACAAGTACCAGTTTGGTAAGACCAAGATCTTCTTCCGAGCCGGCCAGGTAGCTTACCTGGAGAAGCTGAGGGCCGACAAGCTGCGCGTCGCCTGTATCCGCATCCAGAAAACCATCCGCTGCTGGCTGGCGCGCAAGAAGTACCTCCGCAAGCGCAGCGCTGCCATCACCATCCAGAGGTTCACCAGGGGATACCAGGCCCGCTGGTGAGATTCACAGATGTTCAGCCAATCACAATCAGGCACACTTAGTTTGCTGAGTCCAATAATTGTACAGGAATTTGTCTGCATAGCAACAAAGTACAGGGGGTGGAAACAATAATGGAAACATGTATGAATATTAGGTACCTAATAGTATCTTTGAGCCCGGTTACACGGTTACCTGTAAGTGTTATCGCTTCAACTTGTTTTTGCTGATGCAGCTTGTCCCTGCCTGGCTTTCATCTTGTGTTTCCGGTATTTTGTCCACCCCCTATACATACTGCTGCACCAGCTAACAGAGACCCTGAGGGAGATTTGATTCCTTTTGACCGCTAAACAGAGAACACAATCAGGCTAGAGGGAAAAATGTTGATTGTGGGTGAATTGGATATACAGTAGAAAATGTTATCAGAGGTTGTGGAAATAACTTGAAAAGGACTAGTTTTATTTTGACTAGATTATTCTGGGTGTAAATAACAACAAGGTTAAAATATTTGAAGCTAAAGTAACATTAGAGTTATAATATTAGAGACTTCTACAACATGACCTCTCTTACCTGTCCTTATCTGTCCTCTTTATTGCTCTCTCTCTCTCTCTCTCTCTCCTGTCTATCTCTTTCCCTCTCTACCCGTCCACCCCCCTCCTCCTCCTCTCCCCAATCCTCCCTCCCCTCCACCCTCCACCCTCCACCCCAGTCTGGCCAAGTTCATGCGACGTACGCAGGCGGCCACCTTCATCCAGAAGTACCAGAGGATGTATGTGGAGAGGAAGCGCTACAGGCAGAAGCAGGCTGCCGCCCTGGTCATGCAGACCATCCTCAGAGCTTACATGGCTCGGCAGAAGTACCAGGCGGTAAGACACACACACACACACACACACACACACACACACACACACACACACACACACACACACACACACACACACACTATATACTCTTCATTATATGCAGTCCTAAAGTTAAGTCTGCAGAAGATCGACTTTAATACATTTGACCTGGTATGACCCCTCTCTCTCTCTCCGTCCTCATCTCGGTGTCTCTCTACCTGTAGTTGCTACGGGAGCACAAGGCGGTAATCATTCAGAAGTACGCTCGTGGCTTGCTGGCCCGGCGCTGGTACAAGCGCTGCCTGTCCTCCATCGTCTACCTGCAGTGCTGCCTGCGGAGGATGAGGGCCAAGCGCGAGCTGAAGAAGCTGAAGATCGAGGCTCGCTCGGTGGAGCACTTCAAGAAGCTCAACATCGGCATGGAGAACAAGATCATGCAGCTGCAGAGGAAGATCGACGAGCAGGTGAGGCCATAGCAGCCCTGTGGAAGTGTGTCCTCAGAAAATTAGCCTCCTAGTCCTATTTGGACCGACATGTCAGCCACACAATAAAAGATGTAGAGGGGGTGTGTGTTGGCCTGTATCGCACTTATAGGCTGTTCACACTTGAATATGTTAGCCCAGGGTTAACTTTACCCCTGGGTTATGATAGCCTTGGGTTAACTTATCTCACGTTTCACACTAGTTTTCTTTAACCCTGGGCTAACAATTGACCCCGAGTATTCAGTGTTCAGGATTTCACACTGTAAGCTTGTAGACCCCGGGTTAACGTTTAATGCTAATGTTTAACTCGCTGTTACATTCTAACCCCTGTTACATTCTAGCCCCTGTTACATTCTAACCCCTGTTACATTCTAACCCCTGTTACATTCTAACCCCTGTTACATTCTAACCCTGTTACATTCTTACCCTGTTACATTCTTACCCCTGTTACATTCTAACCCCTGTTACATTCTAACCCCTGTTACATTCTAACCCTGTTACATTCTTACCCTGTTACTTTCTTACCCTGTTACATTCTAACCCCTGTTACATTCTAACCCTGTTACATTCTTACCCTGTTACATTCTTACCCCTGTTACATTCTAACCCTGTTACATTCTGACCTCACAACGTTTCACACTATTGTTCTTAGCACCGCATCTCGGGGATAGCACCACAAAAGCAGTGCTAACCCTGCTTCGTGGTAGGGTTTGTTAACCCAGGGTTAAAAGCGGAGTTAACCCTCTTTCAAAAATGCAAGTGTGAATCGCTGCTTTTATTGTATTATTTTCATGTTATTTTATTTTATTAATTTAATCTTTTTTTGTTCCTATTCCTATTTTAACTCGCGTGCCTCCAGAACAAGGACCACCGCGCGATAAACGAGAGGCTGGCCGGCCTGGAGAGTTCCCATGCATCAGAGAGCGAGCGGATGCGCACCGAGCTGAACCGACTGCGCGGGGCGGAGGAGGAGGCCAAGAACAACGCCAACCGAGTGACCTCCCTGCTGGAGGAGCTGCAGAGGCTGAAGAAGGAGCTGAGCACCACGCAGAAGGAGAAGAAGACCATCGAGGACTGGGCGCAAACCTACAGGGACGAGATGGAGCAGGTAAGCCTGTCCAAGTCTACCTCCACCCATTTATTTGCCCTGCCCCCGTCTGTCTCTCGCTCTCTTTCATTTGTAACACATTAGTGAGTTGCGCCCTTTCTAGTGAGACTGCTGATCCTGTTGCTGAGTCCAATTACATCAACTTAAAACCAAGTTGAGTCCAGTTAGTTCCTAATGAGTAGTATCTCTCACAGTATCCTGTAAATATAGATTATCAAATCAGGTTTTGCACAGAACTTGTTTTGGCACCAGAGGAAAACAGTTTGTCCCCCAATGTAGGAGCCAGGGAGAACCAGGGGGAAATGGGCACGTGGTGGCCAGAGTTGCCCTGGGGCAGGTGAGCGTAGGAGCTAGACTAGTCAGGTAGTGATCGACTGTGTGTGTGTGTGTGTGTGTGTGTGTGTGTATGTGAGATCAAGTAGCATAGTATCCTCCTGAAAAGTAGCAATGCATCTCTGTCTTCTGTGTTGTTGTTGTTTTGTCACCCCAAACACTTATGAGATGCAAAACAAATACAAGATCCCAAACATTTTCCTGTTGAAAGTGTTTTGTGCGTCTGCCCAGTTTGGTGAGAGGAACCGCTGCGCTAAACTTCATAAGATGACTCTGAGGAAGACGTATTGCTAAAACATGAAAATTATATTTCTTGATCACTGATTGACCCGGTTCTCTGATCCCATCAATGATTAGCTATATGCAGCACCACTGGAGATGGTAGGGATTCAGTGTCTTGCTCAAGGACACTTCAGCAGAGCTCCTGAGTAACAGTAATATTGCATTAACAATGCTCTTGTTCTTTAACCTGAGAACCTTTATGAAGTTTCCTGGGTGAGAAGCACTTCTTTAACAGTAGACATGTTGACTCTTAATAGTAATGGTAACGTGATAGATGGTAGAAACATGTCAGTCACATTGTTGTAATTCTGTGAAACGGATTCTATTGATGCTATCATAGTCAACACAAGACACACGTTAAGGAGTGTGTGTGCGTGTGCGTGTGCGTGTGCATGTGCGTGTGCGTGTGCGTGTGTAGATGGTGGCAGAGCTGAAGGAGCAGAATGGCTTGCTGAAGACAGAGAAGAACGACTTGAACAGGCTGATTCAGGAACAGAGTCAGCAGATGACAGGTATGCTGACATCACCAGACCTACTTTTTCAAGAAAAGTGTTGAAACAACTAGCTTTGCTTTGGAAGTGGAATTATCTCATCCCATTGGCAGATTTTTTCACATTTTAAGATTGATTTTAAACTCCAAAACATAAACCTATGCTATGCTATATAAATGTATATATTCAAATATATATGCTTCTTTTCTATCATCCTTTCGTCTCCCTTTTTTGTTCTGCCAGAGAAAATGGCCCGTGCGATAGTGGAGGAGACGCAGCAGCTGGAGACGGATCTGAACGAGGAGCGATCTCGCTATCAGAATCTCCTGACGGAACACCTTCGCCTGGAGGAGAAGTACGACGACCTGAAGGAGGCGATGGTACTCTCCTCGGTGAGACCCTACACACTCATGGCACATTTAAACATAAACACTGGAGTAATGAAAACTTCGGGACAGTAAAAAGAGCAACTTGTGCAGGGAAGTTCACTTTGTTTGACTGACAATCCCTGATCCCTCCCATCTCCAGAACGTCGCCAAGCCGGGCCACAGGAGAACAGACTCCACCCACAGCAGCAACGAATCAGAGTACACCTACAACTCCGAATACACCGAATTGGAAGAAGGCTCCCGCGCCGCCGAGGTACGAGAGTTGGCATTAAGTAGCTCACATTTAACAAGAGAGAAAATCCAGCTGCATATGGTTTTAAGAGTTTTATTCCAAAATGATACTGGGGATGATTTAAGTTGTGGATTATCTTAAGACCTTGGCTTACAACATAGTCATGTTTTTGAGGATAGTATTCCTGTGGGGGGGGGGGTTATTTTACTTGATGAATTTTAGGTAGCAACATTTTTCCAAAATGTATGCATAGCATTTTGAAATGAAACTCTTCAAATAAAGAAGGAAACTTTTACTTTATAAACCAACTCACGTCAGCTTCATCCAGGTTGTCCAGCTTGGTAGAACTATGACAGATACTATGATTTTGTTTTCCTTCAGTAGTTTCCACTTATCATAGTCTTTCATGAAAAAGTTGTCATTACAATGTCTTTGTTTTTATGTCGCAGGATGTGACGCGTGGAATAGATACTTCTCTCACCCTCAAGCTGCAGAAGCGTCTCACAGAATTGGAGCAAGAAAAGCAGTCGCTCCGCAACGAACTGGAAAACAAAGAGGAGCAGTTCCAGCGGGCTAGAGCCAGGGTACAGATACACAATAACACTGCGGTACAGAGATGGACATTTAGGCCTGTCTGGAGACAGTAGGAGGAGCCTGGGCCCGATGGGCGTGGCTCGGGTCCGGCTGAATTTCTCACTTCATCGGGGTCGGACTTCGGGTCTAAAATATTGTGGAAAGATTCAGTTATTATCAATTTAAGAACTAAGAATAAACACTTAATGTTACAATAGCCTATGTGTACCTATGTATTAACCTATGGAAAAGTATTGTCAGTACACAGTAATACTACTAAATACCTAATGAAACCCTCCCCCCTAATACATAATGTACATAAATGAGTGTTTTTTTTACACTTTTCACTTAAATTGTGTTGTTGCACCCTTGCAAGGACATTAGGTATTAGGAAGCTTACACAGTATTAGTGTGTAGTATGTAGAATACTTTTCCATGACTTAATACAGAGGTTAATACACTGGAGAAAGTCACTGTAAAGTCTGAAAATTATCAGCAGTCTTGAGTTTTTGTCAGATCCAAGAAGCTCCACCATCGGGCTCAGTCTGGGCTTGGATGATTTTGTTGGGTTTTTCAAATGTACAAATACTACAGACTGTATTCCTCTCTAGCTTCTTCATCATCATGTTGCTCTCCGTATTTTAGGATGATGCGGAGCATAAGAAGGCCCGTGGGGCAGAGCTGGAGTATGAGTCCTTGAAGGTAAGTTGTCAGAGCTGGGTTACAGACAACTAAGGCTCAAATAGACAACACATGTCCTTCATTGATGCCACAGCTTTAAAAGGCCTCATTCTATATAACCATAACCATCACCCCCCTCAACCCCTCAGCGACAGGAGCTGGAGTCGGAGAACAAGAAGCTTAAACATAACCTGGCGGAGATGAGGCAAAGCTTGCTGGGTAATGTAGCTGCAGGCGCTGGAGCTCCAGGCTCCCCGGCCTACAAGGTGCTCTTGGACCAGCTCAACGCCTCCTGTGAGGAGCTGGATGTCCGCAAGGAGGAGGTGCTGATTTTACGCTCCCAACTGGTCAGCCAGAAGGAAGCCATGCAGCACAAGGTAAACATCTCTTCACCTCTTTTTAACCTTATAGTGTTGGAAGAGGCAGGGGGAACGGGGGTTGGCATTTCTCTTTCTCATAAGTCAGTACCTCTTCTCAACAGCTGGAAGAACTGACTTCAGTATAAAACATAGTGGCTAGGAAGTAGCTCAATATTCACTTCAGTTCATGTAAAAAACAACACATTTTGTTGTTGTCAGATGACATACACTACGAAATGCATCCACCTCATTACATTACAGTCATTTAGCAGACGCTTTTATCCAAAGCGACTTACAAAGGTGATACACTATGGTTGACACCATGTGGGGATCGAACCCACAACCCTGAGACTGAGAGTCTCACCCTCTACTGACTGAGCTGTCCGGGCAAGTGGATTTATTCGTTAAGGTTTTAGGGGAAAACTTTCAGAAAATGAAAGCAGATCTTTGTTGATAGCTATCTAACATCATAACATCAGTGTGTCTAACTCTCCTGTCTCCACATTCCCTCCTTCCATGCTTTCCCTCAGGATGAGAAGGTACAGTTGAAAAGTTCCGTCATGCATGAGTGTTTGACAGTGACCCTTACCGTGGCGCGTATGTTTAAAACCGCTTTAAGAAAGCTGATGAAGAATCAGTTTGACCTTTCACCTGAAAGAGGCCCAAGCAGTGTTTCCTCTGTACTAATGCAGTAGTGATGCAGCACCACATCAAGCATATTACCACCACAGTTTGAAACATTGTGAAATTGAATTTAAAAATCCACCCTTAAACACTTTAACACTGTTAAAAAACAGAAATTGGTGACCTTGCGTTTCTCGGCCCATTTGTTGTTTGGCTGTGTAATATTTTTTTCTTGTGGATAATTGGCCAAACAGTGTAACAATGTATCTGAAGGTGGATTTTTTTTATAAACAGTAAATTTTGTGTCTGTTTTTACTCTTAAACAAAAATAAGTCTTGCCCTAATATATATAATTCAAGTTTTTATTATGGAAATCATCCAACAAGCAACAACCTGCACTGGAACCATGGCTGGGAAGTATGGACAGAAACTAAAAACTAAAAATTCCCCCAAGCACCACTGCTACATAAAGTTACAGAGGAAACGCTCGCCTCATGTCACTACTGCTGGATCAGCACTCTGAGAGGCTTCATACATACAGACCCAGTCCTCTTACAAAACATCCTGTTTTGCAGCAGCCATTTTGCATCCCTCTTAGTCAACACTTTCTTTAAAACAGTTGGGGATGAAAAATGGCTCAAGTGTGACAACAAGAAAATACCTTTGCATGCATAATACTGTACATGGATAAAGTAAAGGGTAGAAGCAAAAAAGTCTAAAAAGAACAGACACCGGATCTTTGCTTTCACCTCAGGCCTAGATGAGCTTAGTCTACACACCAGTGCAGAGCACCGTTGTACTCTTAAGCTATTCACAAACAATTTGAAAGGGACTGGATCCACAGTGCTGGGGAGCTGTTGGCCAATATCTGAAGGTGTATACATCAGTTAACCTTGTTATTAATTATTAAGGCTGCTGTTGACATGCAAAGCAAATACATGGCTAGGAGGCTATAGCAGAGTCCTGCAGCCCATGTGCAGATCTACTGCCCCTCCATCTCACACCTTTCTGTTGAGAAATGAGCCATATATGCATACGGATCTGTCACACAGGTGTCACCCGTGGTGCCCCTGCCCATACACTTTGAATTGACCTTTAACCCCTGTGTCCACTGGGTACCTCTTTCTTTCAGCTAGCAGCCTCCTGCTGCTGGCCTGTAACTCGATGCTAAAAACCCATGCTAAGCAACGTGCAACAGCACCTCCTATCTGTTGAAAACTAGAAAAACAGGTGAGCGATGTGAAGAGAGGCTCCCTGTAGATGGACAGCTTTAGCGGAGGTGGTACATCATTGACGGTTGTCCCCAGTACCTCCTGCTGGGTGGTAATTGTCACGGTAAAAGGACAGTTGTACCTACAAGCTACACTAATGCTGGCAGGGAGCCCATGACACATATGCTGACTGCACACAGTGGAATATAAACATGCATGTTAATGGCACCGTGCTTGTTCACATTCATATACAATATCTGACATTTATGGTTATGATGTTGTTGATGATGTTGAGTACTGCGTCACTGCATTACAAATACACCGTGACCTTTTTACTAGGTAAACAGTGGTTACTCTCCAAATGTGGCATTCCTCTTTCTCTCTCTGATCCTCTTACCTCTTTTAATAACTTCTACCCATACTCCCTCCCCTCCCTCCACCCCTCTCTAGGAGACCATGACAGAGCCCTCTCACTATGTTGAGGATGTGTCCAAGCTGAAGGACTCTGATGAAATCAAGCAAGCTTACGTAGGCCTCAAAGACACCAACAGGTACCGTCTCCCCCATGTCCATTTCTTTACTTTCCATTCTTTACTCATCAGTGTTGACTTTATGATCTTCCTAGTCTTCTCAAGTGACTCCCACCCTCCTTCTGTCTTTCATCCATATGCTATTCCTGGGCTTACTGAGCTCTTGGTTTGTTATAAATGCTGCAATGCTGTATGTGAGAGAAGTGTGTGTGTGCGTGTGTGTGCGTGTGTGTGCGTGTGTGTGCGTGTGTGCGTGTGTGTGTGTGTGTTGGTGAATACCTCTCTTTGTTCTGTGCAGATCTCCTAGGTTCTTGCGTAAGCCGCTGGAAGTCAATGAGCTCCTGAGTAGGCTCAGGTAACCAATGAGACGTGGCCTATGCATCGTGGGACAGAGAACGCATGGCCACGCTGTCGCTGAACAAAGCTAGAAGGGTTACATGCGGCTGATATTAGCTGAGATGGTGTTGTTGGCCGAAGCTTGGTTAGCTTTGCGTAGCAGTGATGATCTGACCAGCATGTAGATGATGCTAAACTAGGAGAGGCTGTGTAGCGTGTCTGCCCTAACAGCATGTAGAATGACATACCAGCCCTGACTGCAGTTTGCGCTAGGTCTTGGTTACGTGCTAACAGAACTAGGGTGTTCATTAACCAGTGCGTATTGAAACTCGAGGGTGTGTGTGTGTGTTTGACTTCAAGTTTCACGCTTTTTTACTGGGCAATTTTGGGAAATGCAGTGTAAATGCGTAACTTTTGGCAGGTCTGCTTGGATTTGATAGTTCAACGTGAATTACAGTGGTGTCTCTTAAATTATAGGCCAGGACCTAAATAGTGTGGGTGGGTACAAGGATGTTTTCATCAGTCCAAGTCTGAGACAAAATCTAATAAGTTTGTGTGCAGAGTTGGAGTTGGAGTTGGAGTTGAAGAACACCTTAATCACAGTACGACAGCGTAGAGTTTAAAGCAGGTTGCAGCATGGGAGCATGGAAATGTCTGTATCAAGCAAGGATTTGTTTTCCCAATTTCAGTTTAAACTTTATTCAGGTGTAGATCGATAAAGAGTGGCTTCTTCATACAGTGATGGCCCAGCAATGATGCTCTAGGTGTTACGCCGTTGTAGGAAGCCTCCTGTATCAGCTCTATGGAATGAACTTGGCATGAATCCTGCATGAAAACACCAATTTGTGCATTTGTTTTTTAAGGGAGTGATACACGGCATCATTTTAAGGCATTGTATGTTGATGCACAATAGTGCCAACGATTTTTTTCACACTACTTTTGCTTTATAAGTCACCATGTTCTATAGGCAATGTTGCTCATGTCATTCGCCTCAAAATGCTGCTCATGGACTGCACACTAGGCAGTGTAGATGGGTAATCTACTCTAGTGTATCTAGGAATCAAGATTTTCCAATATAATTAAAGCAACAATGCCAAGGATACTGTGTTACTCTGTTACTCTGTTTCTGATGAGTACTCTGTTACTCATCAGAGCTGCCCGAAAGGTCATGCTGTGTATCACTCCCTCTGTTTCATGTTGCTTCCTTTGTTGCTTGTTACCTTTTTTGTTACTGGTGTTCAGTTCCCATCTCTATGTTCACACACTGATCTCAAACACCACAAATCAGAATCAGTTATTTGCCAAGTAAAATAAGTATTCAGTAAGTTCAGATGAGCGTCCGTAAGCATACAGACATAGGTAGAGAATATACATATCACTCGACATACATAGAAGAAAGCGTTCTATCACTATTTGCATTCAATGCAGCATGGCAGTCGATTGCAGCTGTAGATGAGAATTCATCAGTGCAATGAAACAGCACACCATGAGTTAGAGTATGAAGCATGAAATCAGTGTGTGGTTACCTCAGATTGAGGGAGAGTAACCAGAGGTACTCTCGTACATTTTGTCCACAGTGACATTCAGTTCATCTCAAACTCAAGATTGTATCGCTGCACATTTACGTCACCTTGCTAAACCGTGTAGGAAGGCGCTTGCATACGCACGTCGACATACACACACACACACCGAATTAGGGTAGACGTATTCTCGCTCACTTCTGCTAATGCCGTACCACGTCTCTATGTACAAAAAACAAACTCTCACCCACCCCACCCTTTTTTGTTCTGCTTTTCATGTTCCTTTGTGTTTTGTCGGTCAGATCCCCTACTCCAGACTTCCATAAGCTGAATGAGGACGGAGAGCTGTGGCTGGTTTATCAGGGGTTAAAGGAGACCAACAGGTGTAACTGTGCTCTCAACGCAAGTGTGTTTGCGAGCATGGCGTGTTTGCCCTTTCACAGGAAAGGATGTGTGATACTTTCCTTTTTCTCTCACCCTTTCTCATCTATTAAATGAGTCCGGAGCCATAAATCTAAAAAAGAGTTATATCGTGGAAATGAGATGAGCAGGGCTCCTCTACTGCCCCACAAAGGCTTTGGTTTGTCAAATGGTCATTCCCTCACTAACCTCTCTTATTACTCACTTATAATGACAATAACAACGCTGATGATGTCGCTACTCAGCATCCGTTGCAGACCTTGGTTCAAATAGTGTTTGTAAAACTTTGTGTGCTTTGTTTTATTCCACTTAGGGTGCCACATGGGTTGGGTTTTCCACATAGAACAACAAACCGAGTGCCAGAAAGTTTTAAGGCTATCGTAGTCAAGTCATGAGTCATTTTAGTACTTTTTGTGCCTGATAACATACCTGCCACTGTATGAATAAACGCCACCCACCTGGTACTCCAATTAGGTTAAAACAAACGCTAGGAATTATTTGCAAATGCTGTTTGTACTCAGATCTGATAGTCATTACGCCGTTTGGATCTATCACCTCCACAAACTCTCCTCTGTGCCTATGTTTCTGTCAACGTCACACACAAGGAGATGAACATCAAACTTATTTTTGGTCAAACGTTTTCAGAATTTCACCAACCAATTTAATTTCTTTGCCGCTACAGTAGAATTGATAAATTGGAAACCTGATTGATTGTCAGTTGGCTACCTCTGACCTTTCTGGGCAAGCAGATACCCTACAGGGATCAATTGAGCATCACTCTATTGTTTATCACTAACCACTGCCTATTCAATTATAGACTTTTCACAGGAGTTGCTCAGAGGCACAGAGGAGAGTGGAGCTTCATGACTCAGCAGAGTAAACAACCCTCCTTCAGAGAGGCTGTCTGGGCTGTCCACAGTGTCTATCCAGCATGCTGCTACCCTACAGGGTGGAAAACTGAACTTCTCTCATCCACTCTACACTGGGAGTCTCTCTCTCTCTCTCTTCCATTCACTCTCAATTTTTCTATGATGCTGATTTATTTTCTCCCCTATCCCTCCCACCTCTACCCTCTTCCTCCCCTCCTTCATCCTTTTCCATTTCCATCCATTTCCTCACTGCATCTTCTCACCGCCTCGCATCTTTTTCCGCACACACCTCCTCTTCCTCCTCTCCTCTCCTCTCCTCTCCTCTCCCTCCTACCTGTTACCCACCTCCTCCCCAGGTTGTTGGAGTCCCAGCTGCAGACGCAGCGGCGTAGTTACGACAACGAGGTGGAGGCGTTGCGTGGCGAGCTGCAGAACGTCAAGGAGGAGAACAACCGTCAGCAGCAGCTCTTGGCCCAGAACCTCCAGCTGCCCCCGGAGGCCCGAATCGAGGCCAGTCTGCAGCACGAGATCACCCGGCTCACCAACGAGAACCTGGTAGGCCGCAGCACCCACGCAGCAGCTCTCCCCAAAGAGACTGTTGATAAATCCCTGTGGTGCTTTTGTGGTGGGGCTTACATGGTCTCGCTGGTGGCTTCCTCTGGTTTAAAGACAAATCAGTTTCCACCCCCGTCTGCACCACACACCGCCAATCAAAATCACCATCATTATTTTGGAAAACGGACCATTAGCCGGTATATTTTAGGCAGAAACTTGCTTTTTATTTGACTGAAGTTAATTGTTGTATTAAATATCCATTGTAAAGAAGTCAATACAGAGGATGCAGAAGATCACTCTGTGTTCATTGGGCTTGGAAGGTTAACTCAACTAAAATCCACCACAGAATACTTAAAGTTATGTTCAGTAAAATAATCCACTGGGCCACTCAAATTCAGTGGTAGTTTTATTACTTTTTAATTACTGTTCCTCCACAGTCCACAGAAAATGACAAATTTCTAATTGACAAACACAAACACGTCATGTACATCACGTCACCGATGAGGACAGTATGGCGCTAATACTGATAGGTTGGTGTTTCCAGTCCCTCTGGGGCCTTGCACTCCTAAATATTATAGCGGTGCAAGGCTCTTTGGATTAAAGCAGCCACCAAATGGATGATGTTCCGCACGCACACTCACCTGTGTGGATGGTGTCACCTGACAGGAAATCATGGCTGATGACCCCACGGCATCCCGAGAGGCTCGAGTCACCATTTTACGACGGATGGTTGTATGTAGAGACAGCGTGTATATGCATCTGTGTGTGAAGTTGTGTGTGTGTATGTGTGTGTGTGTGTGTTTGCATGTGTGTTGACATTAACTGAAGGGAGTGTGTTCTGGGTGAATAGTGTTGAGTCAGCTCTAACTCTACAGCTAACCCACGGCGGAGCAGCTCTGCACCCTCTTCTCTCTCCTAACAGCCAGCAGCCACATCCTGCAACCCCTCTTCCTCTGACAAAGCAATCAGCTCAGCAACCCTCCTCTTGATTTGAGATCCCTTGTTTTTTCTAACGTGCCAAATGACACAGGCGGTTCGCCAAAGAGGAACACTCGCATTTTCCAAGACCTTTCTATGTTAAAAAAAACTGCTCAAATTTGGGAATATCATTGAAAATGCATGATTAAGTAATTTAATTTAGATGGCCAGTATTATTTCTGTCCATAAACAATAAATGGAATGAAAACATGTGTTTCCACTGCAGTAGCCTTCATTCCTTTGGTTCTTAGCTGGCCAATACAAAGCCATGTGGTGTCAAACACGTTGAGCGTGCCATTAGAAAGTGTAGTAGTGTTCCTCTTTGCCACCAGGGGGCAGCAGCCCCAAGGCAGCCTGAGCTTCCTGTCTGTACCACTGATCAAAGCAGTACACTAAGGTAGACCAGTCTAGACCTCACTATTTTCTCTTTCTCTCTCTCAGGATCTAATGGAGCAGCTGGAGAAGCAGGACAGAACCATCCGCAAGCTGAAGAAGCAGCTTAAGGTTTACTCCAAGAGGATTGGAGAGATGGGAGGTAGGAATCATCAGTCAGTAAAGGACTTGTAGCGCGATTGATTTGTTCTGAACACAAGACGAACATCTGGTCATGGTTGTGAGTGTTTCAGGGTCAGGCGTGGATCAGGTGTTTGTCTTTCCTTGTGTCAATCTGTGTGTGTGTTGTGTGTGTGTGTGTGTGTGCTGTTGTAGTACCTGGCTAACCTGTCTTGTGTGTCTCCCAGCGGGTCAGACGGAGGGCCAGACATCTCCAGGGCAGATGGTGGATGAGCCGATCCGCCCGGTCAACATCCCCCGCAGGGAGAAGGACTTCCAGGGAATGCTGGAGTACAAGAAGGAAGATGAGCTCAAACTGGTCAAGAACCTCATCCTAGGTCAGAACTAATGATACATACGAAGTGCAGTAACTTAACTAGGCAATACCTGCCAAAGTATCACTGGCTACGATATTTAACCCTTTGTACCCCATTGCACCCCAACCAGAGGGTGAAAAATAAGGTTTCTTACTTTGGGGACCAATGAAGTATGTGTAAAGCCAAATGTGATGTGACAGAAGGTTGTGATGGATGCCAAGAAGATGGTACCTCACCACAAAACTGTCCCTGAAGGCTTCTTTGAATTGTTTGTGGAAGTGCCGGAGGGGTTTCTTTTACGAAGTGAGCCTTCTGGGGTCCCCCGATGATTGCAATTATAGGAACCCCAAATGGATTCTTGAAACCATCATACTTTTATATATATACTGGTATAGTGTACCCTCCAAAACCTGACAGCAGTTCTGCTGTCTCACATAGACATATCTCTTTACCAATGTCAAATCAGTAAAGATGGAGAAGTCTCAGTAATTATTCAACTAAAGATAATTCAGGGCAATGTTCAAAACTAGGGTTGATGGGACTTGTCTTATGTGTACATTCACATTTTTTTCACAATTTGAAAACTAGAAACGGGCTTTGGTATGATAACAGTTCAGCTTGATCCAGTTCTCAACCCGTTTGTCCTCTCTGCCTCCAGAGCTGAAGCCTCGCGGCGTAGCGGTGAATCTGATCCCAGGTTTACCGGCCTACATCCTGTTCATGTGTCTGAGACATGCAGACTATGTGAATGATGACCAGAAGGTCCGCACGCTGCTCACCTCAACCATCAACAGCATCAAGAAGATCTTAAAAGTATGCGTGTGTGAACATGTAGTGTGCAGGGAGTGCATGTGTATGTGTGGAAGTGTATAAGCTGGCGTAGTTCCAGTTGAAACAGGATGTTGGGGCGGGACATAACGCAAGGAGGCGTCATTCAAAAGTGTCCGACAGTGTAAACCAATGGGATATCCGTTAGAGGTGGGATTGTTCAGAAATGTGTTATGATATTATTGGTTTTATTTTTTATTTTTAATATACGCCTACTGGTCCACCATGAGGTAACCATTGAAAATATGATCCTTTCCAGTAATTTTCCAGTAATTGCATTTTGATATAAAAAATAAAATAAAAATAAAAATTTGGTATTTGTTAAAAAGGTGTATATCATGACATGGGAAATTTGCTGACACGGTAAAAAAAAAGTCATTTTCGTTGTGACTTTAAAAGGCACCATTTTAGGATTAGGATTAAAGGTGCGGTTGCATGTAGTCTTAGGGCTTAGGCAGTTTAAGGAATGAATCTAAATCAGTGGAATACTCCTGCAAGGATGGTAATACAAACTACTGAGTGAGTGGGTGAGTGCTTGTGCATGCACCAGGCCAGTAGGTATCAATGTATGAAAAATATTCACTGGATTTAGTCAGTGTGGCTGAATCTTGTTCTTGGTAAGTCACAGAATGTTGAACTGAATGTTTGTTCTTCCTCTTCCTGTCAGAAACGAGGGGATGATTTTGAGACCGTCTCCTTCTGGCTGTCCAACACCTGCCGCTTCTTACACTGTCTGAAACAATACAGTGGAGACGATGTGAGACTAACACACACACACACACACACACACACACACACACTCTAACTTGATCAAACATGTACACACTCATGAGTAGGGATGGGATCCGAGAGTCGTGGTGTGGTGTGGCGTAGCTCACGTGGAGGAGTGTGTGTGTTCAGTTCAGCTTCCTTGTAGCTGCAGCGCATAACGGCAGCAGAGTGAGCATAGCAAACGTTAAGAAAGAAGATATTGTGGCTACACTAAACAACCACTGAAACCACTGAACTGAACACACACTCCTCACCCCCAAGCCTAACTACGTCACATCACAACCTCACAATCACTCTCTCACACACACACACACAGTGCACATTTGTGTGTGTGTGTGTGTGTGTGTGTGTACAGTTTTTGAGGACAATAGGAAAACTGTACTTGTGAACAGTAAATAGTTTAGTGTTTTACAGTATTTAAGAAAGGAACCACTAAGGGAATTGTTATTCATTCATCATTTATAAAATCATATTAATTTCACCTCACACAAACACGCTAATTTCTTCACTTTTGTACTTTAACTTGTGCGTTCTTGCGCGCGTGCGTCGTGCGCGTGCGCGTGCGCGTGCGCGTGCGTGTGTGTGTGTGTGTGTCTCAGGCCTTCATGAAGCACAACACAACGAGGCAGAACGAGCATTGTCTGTCCAACTTCGACCTGGCAGAGTACAGACAGGTGATCAGTGACTTGGCCATCCAGATCTACCAGCAGCTCATCAAATGCATGGAGAGCATCCTTCAGCCCATGATAGGTAGGGGTGTGTGTGTGTGTGTGTGTGTGTGTGTGTGTGTTAGAGCATGTGTGTGTGTGTGTGTGTTAGAGCACGTGTGTGTGTCTTTGTGTGCTTGTGCAAAATGATCTGAGTGTACGTACTGTGTTCAGCCTGTGTTCACGCAAGCTTGTACATAATAATAATACTGTAATAATGATGGCGATGATAAAACTTGATATTACACGTGTGTGTGTGTGTGTGTGTGTGTGTGTGTGTGTTCGTGTTCCCTGCAGTCTCTGGCATGCTGGAGCACGAGACCATCCAGGGTGTGTCGGGGGTGAAGCCCACAGGCCTCCGTAAGCGGACGTCCAGCATCGCCGACGAGGGCACCTACACCCTGGACTCCATCCTGCGGCAGCTCAGCGCCTTCCACTCCACCATGTGTCAGCACGGGACCGACCCGGAGCTCATCAAGCAGGTGGTGAAGCAACAGTTCTACATCATCGGAGCGGTCACCCTCAACAACCTGCTGCTGCGCAAGGACATGTGCTCCTGGAGCAAGGGCATGCAGATCAGGTAGGGTGGGAAAACCTCATGGGGGGGGGGCGAGGAGCGTTCATAGGAAAAACATTCATACCTTCATTTTCATTATTTTGTAATAAAACGTGCATTCACTTTCACCTACTTGCCATAATTTGATTGCATTGATTTGTTTAGTACAGCATTGGTTTATTTAGTGTAATTACCCTGACTTTCTCTTGTTCCATTTAGTTGAAACAGGTTTTTAATAAGGTGTATATGGATCAATATATATCAAGGCGTTGCATGCTGGGTTGTTGAGGGATGTCACACTTTGTAGTTGATCATTTGCAAGGATTTGTATCGCTCAGTACGCTTAACATCGCTTAACATGACATCACGGAAGAGCTGGGTGCAGTTTCACTTGTTACATGTGCAGGTTTTGTGTCTATTTGCACACTTTATAACTTCAGCTCACTTTTATATATTGAGCTCACCTTATATATTGAGCACACAAGTTAATACTTTACTTAATACTCAAGTGTTTTTTGCGTGTTATCCTGATCATTTAACTGATGGTGTGTGTGTGTGCGCGCGTGTGTGTGTGTGTGTGCGCGTGTGTGCAGGTACAATGTGAGCCAGCTGGAGGAGTGGCTGAGAGACAAGAGTCTGATGCTGTGCGGAGCCAAGGAGACTCTGGAGCCTCTGATCCAGGCCGCTCAGCTGCTGCAGGTGAAGAAGAAGACTGACGAGGACGCCGAGGCCATCTGCTCCATGTGCCACGCCCTCACCACCGCTCAGGTAAACCAGCCTGTCGCTACGCCGTCTCCCTACGCTACCCCATCACAGCCCTCCCTCGGCAGGGTACTCCATGCCTAGTAGACTCCAGTTCTCCATTTTGAAAATCTCCAAACCAAACCGGAACCAAGGCGCGTCAACGCAACCGCTGGCTTCTCAAATGTAGACAACGCTCCCAGTCGTTCCAGCTGCAATTACACCATTTGTTTCTGCGTGAACCAGGCTTAAGCCATCTCTAATACCCAGGAGAAACTGTGTCCGGTTCAAGTGGCCTGTCAGGTCCTTTGAAATGAATGAAATGACCTTCCTGTGCTGTTTCTCTTCCAGATTGTGAAGGTCCTGAACCTCTACACCCCAGTCAACGAGTTTGAGGAGAGAGTGTCTGTTGCATTCATACGAACCATACAGGTACGTTACTCCTGAAGTAGTATTCCCTGTACAGCACTTGTTCCTGTACATGTATTTTCTGATGTCGTTTTTATTATATGTAACTATAAACAGTCAGGGAGATTTCAGAGGGGACATGATGCCCCCACTAGAAATCACACATTGACAAATCTATTAACTTAAATTTAAAATATTTTTATATATATATTATATATATTCTTTTTTAGGGGAAATGTGAAAGGCAACAAATTAATTGCATCCCTATAAAATTGTAACAAATTACCCACTGTGTTTTGATTAAAATGAGATATCCACTTACTCTAACTAAATTATAGCAGAAACCAAATCAAATTCAGGTAATCATTTTCTTCCAAAATTCTCTTGTTTAAAATTGAGCTTTACTGTGTATTTAACTGTTTCCATCTCTTTTCCTTTCCTCTCTTTCCCATCAGACCCGTTTGCGAGACCGATGCGAGACTCCCCAGTTGTTGATGGACACGAAGACGATCTATCCAGTCACCTTCCCGTTCAACCCGTCCTCCCTGGCCCTGGAAACCATCCAGATCCCCGGCTCCCTCAACCTGGGGTTCCTCACCCGTGTCTAAACCTGGACACACACACACACACACACACACAAACACACCCACTCAAAGTTACACACACACACAAACACCCACACGTGCTGAACTTCCAACATGCATCTGTACAAATGCGTACATCCCCCTGAACTGAAAACACGCACGCATACACTCACATGCACTTTGTCTCTTACGAAAAAACACACATAGGATAACACACAGCACCCACAAGCGCCGCCGCTGGTTCACATCGGACCGTGAGACGCCACCGTCCATCCACCGCTTGTATAAACGCCTGCCTCTTAGAGCAGCCACAGGACCACATCAGCGCCTCCAGTACTCGCTCTCCGGTGACCGCCGGTTCTCCCCGTATTGGTACGACCCTGGTTACCCCCCCTACTTCGTTCCCCCAGCTCCTCCTCCTCCTCCGTGTTTCAACTTAGATGTTAGATAGTCGTTCTCTTCTCGTAGTCAGGTTCTCCAGTGGGAATGTACCGATACGCTAAGGCATTGTTTATCGACTTGCAGGCTCGGGGGGGGGCACAAAACCTGGGTCTCGAGACCTGGCGGCAAGGCTCGCAGACAGATTGACAGGTTTACCGTCTGATCTGGTCCCCACGTCATAGGCAAGGTGGAATGGAAGTCCCAAACCAGTTGAGTGACACTGCACTGAAGCTCGCTCTCTCTCCACCCCAGGTCGAGGGGAGCGTGGGCGAGGCTCCGTTCTCTGGATCTTTTATGTTCTCGTTTCACTCTCTGAACACAGTCAAGCCAAGACGCAACTCATCGTCTGTACCATATTACTTATACATATATAAATATATATAAATATGAATAATATATATATATATATCATGCTAGGGTATTTTATTTATTGCATTTACCTCCCACCCCACCCCGCCGTCCCTTATCAAATCGGAAGCTTTGCAGAAAACGTGTGAGATGTGAAGGATTGGGACCGTTGCTCCCTCGGATGATTCAGTCCCATCATAAGCTATTTCACGTCAGTAGCGGTTTAACTATGTAGTGTAACTTAACGAGCGCTGCCGCAGCCATTTTGAGAGTAGATGTTTGTTTGTTAGCATCATGTATTGTAACGCTTTGTCACGCTTAACCTGCATCCGTGGCAGATGAAGTGGAGCGCCGATGTAGCACGGGTTTTAACTGAGGAGCCGTTTGGAAGGTACGAGGTTCAAACTCCGCCAAGGGTTTAACCTACTGCGGTTTATCAATACTGTTTACAGCTGTGACGAGAGCTGAGCGTCACAGGAAACACTGGCACAACAAGAAGGTATACACACACACACACACACACACACACACACACACACACACACACACACACACACACCATTGCACTCAGCTTACTGCTGTATTGTAGGAGGTTTAGCACACTGGATACTCCCAGCGCTCTCTCCTCTCTCTCCTAGTCTCCTCTCGTCACAACTCTAGGCAGAGCTTTGAATATGTTTTACTATGATCGACTTGTAATTATTTATTTCAGTATTATTATTTTCTCGAGCGTCGGGATGATGTGTATTGCGAAGCCATGTATCACTGAGCAGAACAGGATGGTTTGAGTTTTCCTCCGAGGCTGGTTTTGGAGATTCGGCCTCGGCTATACCCACTGTTACAGTAACGCTTTCTACTCTGTTCCCACACTAACTAACACTTAACTGCAGCTTTGTGGACCAATTCCTCTCTCTACCCCTACCTGTCCACCCTATGCCTTCCTATCTAGTGGCCAAGAAAGCATGACATGGGCTTTTATTACCAAAAACAACTGAATGCATTGAGCTATTATGGTTTTTCCATTTCGCAGGTATACCGTGCCATACTCATACTGGCGCAGGACGTTATTGGTGCAGTTTGGTTTGGTTCAGGTACGATTCAAGGCATCCTGGTAAAACGTATCCAGACAGGTGTTGCTATTGCACCGTACCCATAATAGGCCCAGTATGGCTACAGCACCGGTACTCATCCAATGGAAATACTCAATAGCGAGCACTGCTGCTACCCTGCTCTAACCCGCATGGGCTTGGCTTTACAGTGCACAAGTCAGCCGTGTGAGTTACCAGCCATTAACTCACACGCTACTGACGTTTTGTTTTTGTTTTTTTTATCAGTTTGTCTTTGACAGAGAACAAACCTCGGTGTAGTTGAGGGTGATTGGATGCGTGTCAGGGAATCTGCCTATCTTGTCACAACAATAAGAGTCCTCTATCAGCGTTATCATGATCCTTGTTGCCTCATGTCTTTCCCTCCTGCTGTGCCATTAGTATTAACCGTGAACCGAATTTGCCTCTGACCCTTGTATGAACCTTATTTTGCCCGTTGACCTTACCCCCCCTTAAAGTGATATTCATTTTAGTAGAATATTTACCATTTTTATAGCATGCATACGTCTATAGGAGGTTGTGAATGGTCACCTGCTAAAATTGGCCACTCTTGGGACCTGTAGTCAGCACCGCTTTCCTCTATTTTGAAAGTCTAGTCTAAGAATGTTTTTTTTATAAAACATCTACAACCAAGGAAGAGTGGATCGATGTAAAGAAGAAATGTTGCAGTGATTGACATTGAGAGCTGGGGACAAAACGGTGAATCTGTATGGCTGCTAATGTTAGAGACTGACTGGCAGTGTGAGGAGGTGTACATGCTGAGCTGTGTAAATATTTTACAAAGGTGAAATATCTCATTAAATGCCATGACTAGATCGTTCTCACTCAAGACAGGAAGAAGCTACACAGGAAAACGTATCGTTAGTGGAGTAAGGAGTAATTTATATTTGAATTTGTTTTGTGGTGCAATTGTCTTTGAAAGTCATTTAATCTTCATATTGTTCTTATCGGGACCACATGTTATGAAATTGCCTTTAGTTGCATTGTATGGATTAGTAGGCGGTTCAAAGTATGGTCTATGTAAAGAGTACATATCTGCAGACTAGGTCATGGAAAGTAAGGCAGTGACTGAGGGATTTATCTAAATGAATGTTTAGTCAGCATACGATGATTTTAGCTGCACATGTTTTGGACAAAGCCTTATCTGAAAGATTTGCTATTTGAATGACTTAAACGCACTATCATCTTGTGCTATTATTTTGTTGTCCTGTCTTGTCAGTACAGTATTTTTTTGTTGGAACCACTGTAAAATGGGTTTAAATTGTTCAGTGTGATCATTTTCTTTGTGTTTTCATGAGGTATCCTTTTGTCCTACCGTTGGTGTCAAAAATGGTTTAGCCGTCTGTCAAAATGCACTTTTTCCATATTGCTGAGGAAGTCAAATAAATGCTAATGGACATGGTTTACCCTAAAAAGAAATACTTCACACTTCAGAGTTATTTTTTCTTCATGTGGCCTACTAAGCTTCCTCTACCACATTCCCTATGTGAGGGGGACTTTTCCCTCTCTCAGTCAGTTACTTTGCCTGCTAATTCACTATCGATAACAGGCAAGCCGCAGTTCAGAAGACCCACCAGCCTTCTCAGACTCGGTCACGCTATCCTCGTGGACCGATGTATTCCTTGTGGAAAGGCTGGCCTAGTTTCAGAGAGAACCACGTTCACTCATTGGCTTGTATTGTTGAGTGGAGCTGGAGCGTCTCGTTCCCCTTGGGCTCTCTAAGAGGAGACTACAGTAAACGTCATTCCTCGTTTTCCTTTTTTTTTTTCTCTTTTTTTTTTTTTACGTTTGAGAGAATTGGTTGTATGATATGAAGTAAACATTATAAATGATCATTGTTCTCATCAGCACTAGCATTGATTGCACCATATTAAATTAAAAACTGGTCAAAAGATATGATCACCCCACCTGTTTCTGGTACTGGCCTGAACATGCGGAGGCCA
Organism: Hoplostethus mediterraneus; assembly: GCA_034670385.1. Lineage (NCBI taxonomy): Eukaryota > Metazoa > Chordata > Actinopteri > Trachichthyiformes > Trachichthyidae > Hoplostethus > Hoplostethus mediterraneus. The sequence goes on from JAXDDW010000004.1 coordinate 13,065,996, forward strand.
GTACCCATCGTTTTCCTCTCTCTGACCCATGTGTACATTTGACAAACTGGACTGTTTGTAGTCTCTGGTAGCTGTGCTTAGTGAATGTGTTCACCATTAAGAAACTAAGAAACTTGGAATAAGTTTAAATTGTCAAATCTGTAAAAGTAAAATAAAATAATTCAGCACTGTCTGGTTGTCTAAGGGAAATCCTTTCTGCTCTTTAAAGACGTGTGATGATTTCAGTCGTGTATAAACACACCAGGTAGCAGAGATCACCGATTGGCAGCAGTGGAAAGTGGGATTATCTTGCACAAACAGTAATGGAAAACTCCCATTATAAGAACAAAATCTTCCTTTTCTTGTGATATTTTGTCAGTGTAACCGGTGATTGACATCAAAGTCACACCTAATATTCTATAGATATGCTAGATTGTCGTTCAGTCTGGAGGTCAAAGTCCTCCGTCTGGCTGCCTGCTATTTTAGAAACACGCTAAGTTACCATATACAAATAAATCAGTAATTTGTAATGAGTTACATTTAAAAAGTACTTTGCAGGTAAAGCTGTAGGTACAGTATGCATGTGGCCTGCTGGTAATACCACAGCAGTGTCCCAACTTAAATGCTCCACTAAGAAGCTTACTGTTCTGTCTCTCAACCTCCAATCCTCTTCACTGGAAAACTCAACTTAGTCCAGGGAGGAATACCTGCCGTACGGGAAAACAACTCTCTCCTGAGGTAAGATGTAGCATTCGACTTGTCCTGTCATATGGCTGTTATTTGTGGAAATGTCATTTCTGTAGCAAATTCATATTGATGTATTTTTAGTTGAGTTGTATCAGGGGTGATCAGGGGTTGCAATTATAGTGTGATAATCTAATAGTGAAAATAAATGAAGAGCATGTACAGCAAATGTAATAAAGCACATGATGATTAAATTGCCCATCTACTCACGACGAGCCTCTACAAACTAGAGAGAGGGCCCGAGGTGAAGATAGGCATCATCAGCTATAACAGGTTTGTGTTAGCATAACCACAATCCAATGAAAACTCAGTTTGAGGTAAAATAGCAGGTCTAATCTCATCATGTCAGACTATACCTCCACAATGTACATTTATGAATGCTATATATATATAAAAATGTGCGTGGAAGAGGTGATTTTTTTGTTTGTTTGTTTCTGAATATGTATATGTAGCTTTTGAGGGGCATGCAGCTGACTAGATGTGTTAGAACATACTGAAGAAAACTACTTGAGCTGGTACATTTTAATGTATAACTGACATGAATGTGTCCTATAAGGTACACCAATGGTCCGTAAGCTGCTAATGGATATGTGTTCATTGGAAAAGATACAAGCAATGTAGAAGAAAACAAGCTACTGCTTCAGTGACAAGAAAGTACAGGCCCGTTGTCAAAATGTTGTTTTTTGTAATGAAATAAAAGATAGTTGATATCTTGATCATGTATCTCCCTTGTATATATTCTGAGTGTGTACTGTATGTATGTGGCTCCCAGAATAGCTGTGCTCCACTCCTCTCCTCTGGAGCTCAGAAGGATCAGCCTGAAGTAGATTACAAACTACTTATCCCCTGTACAGCCTTTCACACATACACATACACACACACACACACACACACACACACACACACACATACACAGAGGCTAAGGGGTCACAACCCAGTACAGAAATCAAAAGAGCCTCGGCCATGACAAAAGAATCTCCCACATATGGTTTAGCCGCTAGTGTCCCCTATGCTGTGCACTGTATGGGGGATAAAAACTGCAGTCCTTGGGTTAATCGGTGTGTTTATATAAGGGGTGTGTGTCTCTGTCTGTGTGTGTGTGTGCATTTTCCACAGGTGTGTTGGTGACTATCTGCAGCCATGTGTGACCAGACATTTATGGCCATTACTTTTGGCCCCTGCGACAACTGCAGCAACAGCAGCCCTCTGATGAACATCTACATCAAGAGTGAAGCCATCAACTACTGCTCATTCTGTGTGGAGATGGTACGGACCTTACTGACATATGACACATGTATCTCTTTGTTTTTAGGGGTTGCAAGTTCGACCGATATAATGGTTTGACATGTATCGGGCCGATATTGGTCTTTTATTAAATACTGGATATGGGCCAGTCATGTCCTCCACCAATATGATGGAGGTTCCTCCCTGACCACCGCTGCATAAAGAAAAACTAAAGAATTCATTTTCTTCTTCTTGTAATACATTTTAATACATATATTTTTTTGAAAATTAACTTTGTATTTAAAGGCCAAATATATCCTGGGGTTTGATTCACTGAGCATTGAATAGGTAGTGTTGGGTCATGTTGCCTTAAAGAGCTGATAACCCTGTCTGGGTTTCAGTTGAGAATTTTAGTATCACTTGATGGTCTAAATGTTGTTTCAGAGGCGTTTCCACGCTGCCAAGAACAGAAACTCTTGTAATACAAATATGTTTATTATTAGAATATATTACAAATATTTTGTAATACAAAAATTAGTATCAGCCTTCAAAAACACATATCAGTTGAACCCATTAAACCTGCGATCCACTGCCATAGACTTCCCTTTAGATTAGATGAAACTTTGATTCCCAAAGGGGAAATTGGACCAATAGGATACATTAAAAAAGCAAATGGGGGTTATATAAACATACACAACCCACTAGGATATATTCAGTAGAAACCTATGAGCAGCAGAACTATGACAACAGAACTGAGACTGAAAGACAAGATTAGGACAAAGACTTTATGTGGAAAATTACAGCAATATATACAGGATGTGCAAAAATGCCATACATATGTAGAGAAGTGCCTCTGCATGTCGAGTGACGAGAGTAACACACCTTCCAGATACACTCACTCCACTTCACAGATGTACAAGATATGTAGCCACTCCGTTTCACCAGTTCAAACAGAGACGAGCCTGTTTCTGGAGGCGACCATGACGTGTCAAAATAAGTGAGTGGGGCTTATTTAGGGTTAAATATGTCATGAAAAAAAAAAAAGAGGCGTAAGAGAGACAGCGAGGGGTGGCCGTGACGTCACCGCGGCAGCATCAGCTGCGCTCGAGGCGGGGAGTCTCAGCAAACATCTGACCGCGGACGGTACCGTCTCCCATTTTTTCCCCCGTCGTAACCCCGTTTATTGAACCGCCCCTCAACACTTATTTCGGTTGCCCCCTTTCCCTCCCGAAGATGGCGTGTGAGGGGCTTCAGAAGGGAGAGACGCTGGCGACGCTGAAGAACGAGAGCGACGGTCTGAAGAAGAAGCTGGAGGAGGAGCGGGCGAAGCTGCACGACGTGGAGCGTAAGTGTGTGTGTGAGGGGCCTGACAATCTCGCTGAAACATTATTATTCACACTAACGCGACGAGAGGCGAGGTAACACCCGACACACAGCCTGTTCCTGTGGCAGCGAGGCACTCCGGCGGTTTATCTTCATCAGTCGTGTTTTGCCCAGAGCCCATGCATCTGTCAGTCACGGTGGGAGGTCGTTCTCACAGTAATGCACACATGCTTATGGGGCTTTTGATGGCTAAGTACAGAACAAATAGCTATATTTGATGGGCAATGTGCTGGGTGTGATTAGGGATGATGACGAGTTAGTAAGATTTCATAGATGTCATATTAAAAACGGTCATTACATAAAAATATAGCAAATACCTGTTTTCAAGTAGTGCATAACCTAGAATAACAAGTGATTTCTGCTGGTTACCAGATTGATTTCATCGGGACCCAATTTTTGAAAAGATGTTTTCAGAGACCTCAACTCATTTTGTGGGGTGTTTTTTCCCCCCTTATCTGCTGTCATATAGTGTATTGTTAACCCTACCATACTTTATGCAATATATTTGTTTGTGTGTGTGTGTGTGTGTGTGTGTGTGTGTGCACTTCAGTGCACCAGGTGGCTGAAAAGGTTGAGGTGGTGAATGCTCTCTCCATAAAGACCAGACGTACATTGAAGGGCCATGGGAACAAGGTGCTCTGTATGGACTGGTGTAAAGACAAACGTCGTCTAGTCAGCTCTTCACAGGTAAGTACACTCACTCACTAACACACACACACACACACACACAGACGTCATACATATACGTATATACCATATGGAGAGCGATATAGTGGTTGTTGGCTTCGTGGCTTGGCTAGAAAGTGAATACCCTTGTTAAGTTCAAACAAGTTGCTTATTGAATACAACACATTCAGGACACCATCATATTTATTTTTGCCATATGCATAGACTGTTACTGTGTCAGTGTAAAACTGCTGTATCCCTCTCTTCTAGGATGGAAAAGTGATTGTTTGGGATGGTTTCACCCTTAACAAGGTGAGAAAAGGTTTGCATGGTGCTTTTGTGTGCATTTAAAAGAATGCGTATTTCTGTCATTCATGAGTGAACATTATATTGACTTCAAGAGATCCAATTTGAAAAAAAAAATGGGCTACCTAGAATTCATGACTCAATATCCAGATGATCCCTTCCTCAAAAAGAGATTTGCAGACAACGGTCGAAGATAGCTAATGACTTATATTATATTCTGATATTCTTCAGTGACTTTTACTTTCATGCTGTGAGGCCGGTAGCTCCTTTTTGGGGCGAAGCTGTTCTTATCCCGCATGCCATATGTAATGTTGTTGACTGGGTTGACATCTTCTGCCCTTCTGCTCCTCTGAGAGAGAGGGTGGGGCAGGATGAGGACATATGCCTGGAAAGAGGAGACTAAAGATTATCTATCCATCAGGCCACTGTTATGGCAGTATGCATGCGCGTGTGTGTGTGTGTGTGTGTGTGTGTGTGTGTGTGTGTGTGCGTGCCTGTCAGAGTATACTTTAATGGCAGCCTGGTTTCATTGCCGGACTAATCCTTTCTTGGTGGAGCAGACGTACCCTCACTAAAAGCATCCTTATTAACACTCAGCACTTTGAAGTTCACTGCAGTGCGTGTGTATGAGTGTAAGTACATGTGTGTGTTTGTGTGTGGGTGCTGCTCATTTAAAAGAGTGTATTTTTGTCAATAATAAATGACCATAAACACTGATAGTATTTCTTCTTCTTTTTCTTTTTGTGTATATATGCGTGTGTTTGCATGTGTTTGTGCTGCATGTGTTTGTGCTGCATGATTGTGCGCACGTGTGTGTGTGTTTTCCAGGAACATGCAGTGACCATGCCATGTACGTGGGTTATGGCATGTGCCTATGCCCCTTCAGGCTGTGCTATAGCGTGTGGGTGAGTACGGAGAAACTCCATACACAGTGTTACTCCTTCACTTTCCCCACTCACATTATCCCTTCCTAGATTGCCAACATTACAAGCGTCCAGTTACAAAGGAGCCGTAGCACCCTGATAACGTTCCTGTGATTATAGTGATCGTGCGCTCACTCACGGTTCGGTTCGATATTATCAAAATGTTTTGAGAAAAAATTGAATGACGACAAATATAACAGTTTACTGTAAGTTAAATTGTTAGGTGGAGTTTTTCATTGTGATGTGTCGTGTGCACGGTGCAGCGTGTTGCTCGTGTCACTTGTAAGGCAAAGCTGTCTTTGTCTTGTCAGTTGTCTTGTTGCTGTTGTCTTCCTCAAGTGGAAACCCAACATGCTGCCCCACAGCAGACTTAAAACGTGACGGAGCATCCTCAGTTTCAATTTGGCCTGAGTCCATCTTGTCCCCTACTACATCTAAACAGTCGTGAGTTCAGCTGGGCTCACCTAGCCTTGTGCTCTCTGGTGTTCAAACTGTGCAAAGCATTGAAAAAAGATCATTCTTAATGTCATTTCTTATGTTAGACTGCAGCTGAACTCCACGATGAGATTTTGTGACACAAACTTTCATTATATCGTTAATAATAATAACAAACAATTATATTTTCTTTTCATCCAAAATGGATGTATAGGATTTTGGAATGAAAACTTTTCATTTGACCTGTGACCCTTCTGTCCCATCCAACAGCGGATTGGATAACAAGTGCTCCGTCTACCCACTCTCATTGGACAAGAATGAGAACTTGGCGTCTAAGAAGAAATCAGTTGCCATGCACACCAACTACCTGTCAGGATGCACCTTCACCAACTCTGACATGCAGGTGAGGGATTTCTTACAGTTTGAGTCCCAATCTGAAATTGGAAATAAAGGCCCAACCAGAAATAAACCTTATTTTCAGTACCTTAAATACCTTTTCCCACCTAAACCGATTAAACTTTGCATTTTTACATTGCATTAAACATTTGTAGTATTTGTTGACATAATATCAGCATTGTATTTTGAGATTATTGTGTGATGTCTACTCGATAACACAATGAGTTGAACAGTAGAATAAGCTTCACTTCCTGGATTTCCAACATTACAAGCGTCCAGTAGCAAAGGAGCCGTGGCACCCTGATAACGTTCCTGTGATTATAGTGATCATAAAAACTCCCAACAAGCCAAAAGTCAATATACTGAAACAGATTCTGCTCAGCAGGTTCTACTGATCAATAGATACTTCCTGGAGAAACACATCAATAGTTCTCAAGCTCCCCAGGGGGCTTGTAACATGACATTTGGGGATTTGAGATGATTTAACTCCTTATATTTATATTTGAGTTATATTACATTGTAGTAATTTAGTTGAAACCCTTATTCAATGCAACTTTGATCATCAGAAATGAGACAACCAAAAGTAAAGAGTGCAAGGAGCCTTATGATCCCATAGAGAAATATAATCAGAGGTAAGGAGAGAGCTAGAGAGGATGTAGAGAGTAGAGAATATATTACATCCTATAATACTTATCAAACATCATTATGTTAGAATTTGATCATATATTTATATTTTATACATAAATATATCCAGATAGTATATTATGATGATAATATTCGGCATTCTATCATGAAGCAATGTGTGGCCTCTATACTTATATAGAGAAATAGCTTTAAAAGAGAAAATAATCGTTATATGTTACAGTCCATCTTTGTTTTCATGCATGCCTGTGTCAGAGGATGATGAGTAGGCATCCTTTTGTTTTGTAGAGGCCTCAACCAGTGAAATACCGGAAGGGGGAAGAAAGACACAAGCACAGGACTTGAATGGACCGAGACATTGGGCTTTAATAATTTACTACAGTCCGGCCCTTAACTAGGCAGAGGAGCAGAATTGGGGGAGGAGAGGAGAGGAGAGGAGAGTTGAGATGGATGGCCGGGTGGAGGAGGGAGTGGAGAGAAGAAGAGGGGGAGAGGAAGAGGAGGGAGAGTGATGGTCCTCCATTCTGGGTGTATTAATAGATACTGAGTGGCCTTTATCTAGCAAAGAGTGGAGCAACATGACCTGAGGGCAGAGCATTTAACTTATAGACACACACACACACACACACACACACACACACACACACACACACACACACACACACACACACACACACACACACACACACACACACACACACACACACACACACACATCATCATCATCACACATAGTCACACTGCATCTCAAGTGTTTTTGAGACTGGTTCCAAGAAGGGTTACACATAAACAACCAGGAGTCAGAATGTCATAAACTTTTGCTGCTCTGTTACTGCTGTTATTGATGTGTGCGTGTGCGTGTGCGTGTGCGTGTGCGTGTGCGTGTGCGTGTGCGTGTAGTCAGCTGATAGCAACATTCAAGTGGAGCAGTGCTTCTCAGCTGATGGGTCGAGAGACATTCTCACAGGGTGGTGGACATGTAGTATTTAGATACGGGATTACTGTGTTATCTGAAGGTCTCCCAGAAAGTATTTAACATCGACATGCAGGAGGAGGCCAAGTTCAACAGCAACTCCAACACGCACAAAATATTCACATCATATTGTGGTATGGTAAAAATTCATATTTGGAAACTGTTTTGAACTGATATTTAGGCTCTGATTTCATAAAATGATGCATGTAGCAGCTACAGACGTCTCAACTCTCAATTTTGACCCTATATTTACAGGACGTTTGTGTCAACATCTTCTCAATGTCAAAATGTTTGCTTGGCTGGGTGCTGACTTTATGGAGAAGGTCAAATTTGAGTTGATGAGCAAATCAGCGGAGAGCGACCGATGCAGAGGCCCGGTGAGGTTGCGGTCTGTGTGCTAGACAAACACGTGTGGTCGACCGATAATTGCATTCACGTAGATACTAGAGGTCCCTCTCAGCTCAGGGAGGATGTGGTGTGTATTTGTGCCCGAGGTCATCCAACAGGCACTCTCTAATCCAACAGGGCTCACTAATGCCAGCATGTGTCTATAAGTGCCCATAATGTATTTTTATCAGTGGAAATGCTGACATGTTGACCTTTTGTGTGTATTTGTGTGTTGTGCGTACATGCACGTGTGAGCGTGTGTGTGTGTGTGAGAGAGAGCATGAGTGAGTGTGTGTCTGCCTTGTGTATGTGTGTTTGTGTGTGTAAACATATACAACAGCCACAATCATAGTGCCATTAATACAACCGTGTGATAGAGTAGAGATCTACAGCAGCTCTACCACTCCACTCTGTTAGCTCTGCTGTAGCTTAAGAATTGATTAAATAGAAAGAAACCATAAATCAGGGTCAACATATTTAATTTCAACAAACCTTTTTCTCCAAGTTATAATTCAACCAAGTCAGTCATTTCCCTCTCTGGTCCACTTGTATGATCACGCAGGGCTTTGAGTGACATTTTTAAGCAATCAATAATTTAGTTCGCCTTGGAATGTTGTTGTTTTGCCACAGTCACCCACAGGTAGACTATTGCTTTTTTGATTTAGGCTCGCTCAGTAAGCTGGTTTGACCCCTGAGCCCAACCATAGTGGAGTTTCCAGTAGAATATGTATGTATCTTTGCCATGTCCCACTGTGACCTGATGCAGGTACTTCACCTGTCCACCACTGGAGGACAGCATCGTAACAAGCAGCTGTTCCTGTTCCTGTTCCTGTTCCTGTTCCTGTTCTGTTCATTGGTCTAGGCAGCGCGTCGGTTTATTATTTGCTCCAAAGTCCAAACTGTGGTTTTGGACATGGGCTAGTTAGGGTGGATTCCCAGACAACAAGGATGCTAGTGTGTTTTTAATGAAACAGAGTCCCAGAATGAGACAGTTTATTTCATTTGGGTTAAGTAAACTACAGAATACACACTGCTGCTTCACTTTGTCCTTTCCTCCACAAGCTACTTTGGGCCTGTAAAGTATTTCTCAAAATTTGTTTGGTTGAAACTTGTTTGTGTGTTGTTTTTTTTGTGTTTTACTGTATGTATGTGTGTGTGGGGGTGGGTGGGTGTGTGGGTGTGTGTGTGTGTGTGTGTGTGTTAGATCCTGACATCAAGTGGTGATGGCACATGTGCCTTGTGGGATGTGGAGAGCGGGCAGCTGCTGCAGAGTTTCCACGGACACACAGCTGATGTCTTGTCCCTGGACCTCGCCCCGTCTGAGACTGGAAACACTTTTGTCTCTGGGGTGAGTGTGTGTGTGTGCGTGTGCGTGTGTGTGTGTGTGTGAGAGAGAGCGATTATCTGTCATACTTCTCATACTGCAAATTTTCCTGTTTGAGTATCTTTCCTGTGTGTGTGTGTGTGTGTGTTATCAGGGCTGTGATAAGAAGGCCAACGTGTGGGACATGCGCTCTGGGCAGAACATCCAGTCCTTTGAAACCCACGAGTCTGACATCAACTGTGTAAAGTGAGTCCGGTTGTTGTGATGAAACAAAAGTCTCACTGTGTTTCTCCTTTTTTCTTCCGTTTCTCTTTTTCCTCCTTTTTCAACATGTAAAAACTGCTATGTATGATATTCACCTGAAGAGGAAGAACACTGAAGGGAAGAGTAGTAGCAGTATAACCCAAATAAATAAATGTCATCCCAGGCAGAATATGTGACGGAATTTATTACCCACATATTTGTTGATGTTGATGTGCTCAACATCACCGAAGGCATGTGTGACACTTTGCTAACCATTAAACTTTCATATGATCTGATTGTTAAAATCTAATTTCCTACTTTTCCATGTTTGTGAGAGAAAAACATTTCTGTTTTAATTGCAAGTACATCAAGAGTCTTACGTCTTACTATGATTTTGCAAAGTGATGCTTTTACTTGTCTTGAATGTTCAGATTTGAGGCTACTACACATGTACTGTGCAACTCCAGTGTAGGTTTATGACAAATATTATGGTCTTGACAAGGTGATGAAAGCTATCATCCCTTATGGGTTTCATTCATTCATTCACTCACTCACTCACTCACTCATTCATTCATTGTCTTTACCAGCTTTATCCTCCTTTCACTTAGTAAATCCATTTCACTCAAAAGGGAAATGTAGGTGAAGTTAGGTAAAAGGCATTTCTAAGTGTTGGGCCAATTGAGACATGGAGGTCTGCAAAAGGGTGTGCATTGTTTTTACATTGTCATTAGCTCAGGTCCCAGGATTACTCCGTTAGCGATAAATCTGTAATAGAGATCAGTGTTTGGTAGGTACGTTTTCTCACAAAATGAACAGCAACATTTGTAACTCAAGCCCCTACGTTTGTGTTCAGGTACTACCCCAGTGGAGATGCATTTGCGTCTGGCTCTGACGACGCCACAGTGAGTCACTTCATATGGATCTACCAGTTGACCTGCTTATCTGTTTGTGATGATGTGTCTGCTGGTCATATCAATATGTTTCCTGTGCATCAGCAGAGATGATTAAACTGTTATTCAAAGTGCTAAAGATGTAATATTGATTTAGTTGATTCCCTCTGAATGATTCTGCGTCACAGATCGCAGCCCTGCCTCATGTGATTCCTTAACAATTGTACTTTGTAGGACTGGGTGATATGGGCACAATTAATATCACAATAACCATAAGAAATTATTGTTATATTGATATATAACATTATGTGCTAACGTGCAAAATCATATGTTAAATAATCAAATTAAACTGCAAGGTAATGTAAAGTATGATAAAATTAAGATCCCATTTTCTGAGAGATTTAGTATTGGCTTTTTGCTTTTTATCATTCATTTGTCTTTACAATATGATACTATTGAAAGATGATATTGAATTGTCACATTGCGGTGAAAACTTTCTGTTCTAACAACAGAAAACCCAAAAAATGTTATTCAGGGGCCTGAACGTGGCTTGTTAGTATTCTTCATTGAAATCATCTGGTTCTGCAGAAGCCACATGTGACAACCATGGTTTCAGTGAGATATACTAACAAGCGAACGGACAAAGTGTAGAAATATTCCCATCACATAAAAGGTCCTCATCTAAAACTGCCAATGTCAAGGACTTTATCGACCTCAGACCAATTTCTGCCATTTGAGAAACTCAATTCAAACAGTGACTTGAATATAACTCCTTGTGTGTGTGTGCGTGTGTGTGTGTGTGCGCACATGTATTATATGTGTGTGTGTGTTTCTCAGTGCCGTCTGTATGATCTGCGTGCTGACCGGGAGGTGGCCGTCTACCAGAAGGACAGCATCATCTTCGGTGCTTCCAGTGTGGACTTCTCTCTAAGTGGTAAGGTGTTTATAAAGCTCTTTAAGTTGCAATATTGAATGAAATGTGTGTGAAAGTTAATCAGTATTTCCGCAAGTCCAGAAAGGTCAAGTCACTGACAATATTGTAATGATATTGGACAGTTTCAGTCTCTCCTTTGTCTGTCTCTACTTTCTTTTATTCCAAAATTCCCCTTCACTCCTTTGATGTTTCCTCTCTGTCCTTCTCCCATCCCAGGGCGTCTGCTGTTCGCTGGCTATAACGACTACACCATAAATGTATGGGACGTGCTGAAGGGGTCTCGTGTCTCCATCCTGTTTGGCCACGAGAACCGCGTCAGCACTGTCAAAGTGTCACCGGACGGCACCGGGTTCTGCTCGGCCTCTTGGGACAATACCCTACGGGTGAGCACCTCTACGACATGTCACTGTTATTTATTTTTATTGACTGACACACTTGGGTCCAAATACAGTCACTGTTAATGGATCTTGACAATGTGTACCATGGAGCTAAAAGCAGTTGTTTAAAAAAATGGGTTCTGATATGATGACTTCCTAATAAATAAAATAAAATAAATATATGCAAGGAAAAGTCATTCAAAATCTTTAGTCTTAAAGATTTGTCTGTCTCTGTCACTGTCTGTCTCCATCTCTCATGCAGATTTGGGCCTAGAAGAGCTCACATCACCATTGAGATCCAGAGCTGTGGAGTTGGAGAACAAGGGTGACGCCACAATACTGTGACTGCCAACGCAGAATGTCTCTATCTGAAATCAACAGCCCTGCAGGAGTGTGTTTATACCACGCTTCAGATGTGACACAACACATCCACACGCACACACACACACACACACACACATGCATACAGAAGCACAAAAACCTAGCTCACCTAAGTCAGTATATAATTGTATCCTAACAATGTAGGTTTGACACCAGTGTCACAAGGAAGCGATTCATTTGAACAGACAGTTGTTCATCAAGTTTGTATTCCTAAACCTTGTTATTGTTAGCTCGATGACTGATATTGTATTACTATATTATAATAATTGTTATTGATGATGATGAAAATAATAGCTAGTGTAAAGAGCCCAAACAACCACTAGAATTCTGCTCTGTAATGTAGACCTATCAACAATTTTGCTGATTTTCTTTTGCATTATGTACATTAATTCACTGCCATTTCTGCTGCTCGCTGTCCCCTGAAGACTGTTATTAGAAGACCAAGAGTGTGACAGGCACGGTCTACAGAGAGCTAGGTCTACATAATGGTATTACTGTTCTGGCACAGTGTCAGTCCTGATTACCCAAAGAAAGCAAGACAACTTTCAATGTAACCACGGATTGTTCTTCTTTCAGGTTACTTTTACCTCAACATCCCAAGTCAGTTACTTGTAAGAAAAATAAATAAGATTTGAAGTAATATGTTTTTGTATTATGTTTCATTGTGGTTAGCTAAACTGACTGGAGGATTTTATCCCCAGTGTCCATCCTTGTGGAATTGTCCTTCAGCAAAGTGAATGAATGAATGTGCATGGGAAAGCAAATTCACAGGATGGCAATCAGGTGCTCCAAAAAGTATATTTTGCCCTTATGTTTCTGCATACTTGTATTCCTAAGACTGCTGTGGGAGGTGAAGTGCCATTTTAACGACATCCAAAAGATATTCTTAATAAGATACACAAAGGAAACCTTTTCTAAACATTAAATGGACTAGCTCAGCCATACATGTATACAGTACACTTCAATCACATTTCTTTAGTTACCCTTACAGCCCACCAGGGGGTGCTGCAAAGCATACATTTTTCAGGGCTGTCTGGGTGCCCTTCCCATTCAAAGTATGTATAATGAATTAACTTCTATAGATTTATTTATTTTATTATGTGATGGCTTCCTCTTGAAGAAGTAAAAATAACTCAGTCTTATGAAGATAAGTTTGGTTTATGTAAAACCTTTATTCTCAAATATAAAATACCCAAATAAAGTACAATTACCTCCAAACAATACTTAACTTATCCAGTACTTGAGGTAAGGTCAAATAGGTAATATAATAATATAATATAACCCATTATAAGTGGGAGAGTTTATGAACCTGTGTTACACTGGTGTTTGTCCAGTATGTATCTAGTATCTTTGTCCACAAAGCAGTATTGATTAAATAGTTTCTCTCTGTGTGTTTCTGACATCTTTATTTTTTTCACAGCGATCAAAGATCAGCTGTCTTTATCCACATCATCATTTTATCTCCCTGGAGATAAAAGTAGGGAGTATGTTCATAAATCTTATTTTATACCATTAACCTGCCACTTATGTGATTGTGTGTGTGTGATTGTGTGTGTGTGTGGGGGGGAATATACCCTGTGAGTCATTAATGTTTTCCTGTTTTCTGTTTTGTTTTTTCTCGTCATCCCCTTTTCTCTGTGCATAGAGCCTCAATAGCAGCCCAGAGCTGGTCACACATAGCACCTCTATAATTAGCAAGAAACAGTACAGTAATAATCATTTGAATGTGATATCCACCACCAATTTAAGTTCAGACCTTTGCTTTCAAAATATTACTTTTTTGGTGGATGGGATTATCAGTATTTTTGAGTCATGAGTCATTGGATTTTAGGTAATTGATATATTGTATTTTTAAATCTAACCCTGGATTTGTTCATTCACTATTGATGCGCCATTAAGTGTTGACATTAAGTGTCATGTTCTCTGCACCATGACCATTTAAATGTACTGCATAGTGACATCCAGTGATGTAGTGTTAAATAAAAAGGTGGGTAAACTATGACCTCCAGTCAGTGACCACTACCAATATTGACAAAAATCTATTCAATTATCTGTTTCTTCCATTAAAAGACCCTATCTTCATATAACTTACATCAGTATGATACTACTTATGATCATGTATACTATGTATTTATGTGGTAAAGATTTATTTCAGGATACAAAAGGTAAGTGAAACCCTAATATGAAAATAAGAAGGTGGGTAAACTGAGTGCAGGCAGGTTTACCCTTCACTACATCCCTGTCGCTTTTACTGTAGACTGGTTGAAGTCTGTTGAAGTGTGTTGGCGTAAGTCCCCAAAATACCCAAAAGATGATGTACATTGTTTTTGTACTAAGATTCAAAGGAATTGAATTTAAAAGGAAATCACATGTTTGAAGAGGAAGAAAACATCAACATCGAAACCTAGACTTTACTGAGAATTAACTCTTAACGCAGGATCAACAATATCAGAGACCAAAGATGGATCATATTTTTTTTAATTCTCAGTGTTACTTCAAGACTCCCATGCTTGGCTTCTTCCTACTTCCTTTTATTCCAACAGGGAAAGGCTGGGATGCCGTAGATCTAAAGACAAATAAAAGCAATGTGATTATATTAAAATGAGAGTTTGAGTAAACATTAATTAGCCATATTACACAGGTAATCAGTACTCTGTGCCACAGTAACCAGTAACTTTTTAAAGCCACAAACATTTTTATTTGTAGAATAAAGCTTTCTCCCTTTTTTAAGCTCACTGAAATCTTTATGATGTGAATTCATAGCAAATATCATAGTAAATTGTATGCAAACAAAGAAACAGTAAACAAACTGTTACATAAGGTTAGGGTCTTAAAAGCATTCGCTGTTATCCCGGAATGATTGAATTTTGCCTGTCTCAGATTATTTGAATGTGCCTTTGGTGTGTTTGGAATGATATTTTTTACTTATATTTATCATGTGAATTCTGTATTTGCTTGTAATCTTTGGTGACCAACATGTATGTTGTCTGTCTCTCTTTGCTTTCTGTTCTTTTAGCTGTTTAGTTTGTTTTGCTGTATTGTTTATTTATTTGTATTCCAGATTTATTCTTTTATATATTTGTTTGACTATTTTGTGTGTTGTAAAAATCCAAAGGTGGGAGGAACACAGGGGGAAATGCCAAGGCAGAGAAAATACAGTGGAGGTGGAGAGGACAGAAAGGGAAAGTACCCGAGAAAGGAGAAGTGGAAGTGTATTGAAACAGTATGTGGCATCCCCTATGAAACTCATTAGTAAAAAAAAAGAAGCACTTCCAATACATCACATGACACACTACATCAATCACACCAACTCAATGGAATCATGAAAACCATGTCCGCTCTGGAGATTTCACTTCCTTGTGTTGATTACAACACTGTATTGGGTGGGTGACAGTCTTACTGTAAACCCTAAGATCACTAGTTCTCAGCCTCTTGGGAGCTGCAGAGAAACATGCAAACCCATCTCTCAACAAAGTTATTGCCAAGTTGGAATGGTTGGCTCTGCCTCTAACACACAAGACACACTGACAGCTGTATTCAATCTTACAGATGTATGTCTCTATAGACTCTACACTATCTCCTAATCATCCAGAGATCAGGGCAACTTTCAGTGTAACACTAGGTTTGTTTTTATATCTGATCCTTGCAAGAAAATGATTAATGGCTATATATTTTTTCTCATGTTTGCTTTATCTACATTTTCTTTTTTTCTCTTTATTCAACTGCATCAAATATTTGATTGATGAGCTCCACGGCGGCATCAATAAAGTTTATCTTATCTTATCTTATGATGATGATGATGATGATGAGATCAACATTTGTATGAAATAAATTCGCCTTCCAGTTCGATGGGGAACATTTTTGACGGGGATTTTCTGGGACAATGCAGAGGCGGAGCCGGAGCATAAATGGCCCAAGGGTGAAGGGAAGGAGTGAATTTTGCATGAGCTGCTACTACGAGGTTGTCCTTCCGCCGTCTGTAAGAGCAGAGAGCAGTCTGATATCGCTGGGAGGGTGAGCTTTTGTTTCATTTACAAACAGAAAAATATGTTTCACGATTTTTTTAATAGAGCCAATTAACAGTTAAGAAACTCAGCTGTGCATGGGTGTTGTTACTATTTGTTAAAAACGTAGTAAAATGCTTCGATGTCACTCACCTATTTTAGCTCGTCGCTGTGGTCCTTTGTGTACCAGACCTCCATTGCACTGATGACAGATCCATCGGTTAGCAGAGCAAATGCAGCTAGCTACAACCGTAAATAAATGGATAATTAACGTGCGGTAACCAACAACCTACATTACTAGTATGTCACTTTGATATGGTTTTAATTACTGGTAGCTTTCATTGTCGTCTAGTTCGTATTGTCGAGAGTTAACATGAGCTATTTCTTTGACGTTAATATCAATGCTAACGCTAGCTCGCTAACCTTCAACAAAGATGGTTAACGACGTTAGCTTGTGTCAAGTGGCTATATTCTTTGACAGTTGGCTGGCACGAACAGAAAGCAGATCCTCTACAGCCACCGACACACAGTCAAGTCCTTACAACTAAACTTTGAGCCGCAAACAATAGCTTAACTTAAATTAAGGTCACTGTAGGAATACCATTTACGAGTAACGTTAAATTAATTTCTGAAGCTAAATAACTTACCGTTAGCTAGCTTGTGTTCAGCAGCGAAGACACTGATGTCGCCTTTGGTTAGCATCATATCCATTGCATTGAAATACAATTACTTAGCATTAATTGTTAAGTCAGGTAAGCTGCACAAAATGTTGATTTGTATTTTTTTGTTTTGCTTTTTCTGATAGAATATGTCGTGTTGGCTGTGGAAAGAGACCCTGGTTCTGGCAGAGGACTACCTGACCCTCTGCAGCACAAGCACAAGCCCACGGCCAGCCCCTCCACCTCCCAGCGAGTCAGCCGCTGCCATGAGACGCCTGGCCCAGGACATGGAGACACAGCACCACGCTCGCTTCCACTCCCTCGCTCAGACCTTCCTGCGGCAGTGTGGGCCGGACCCCTGCACCAGCCTCAGGAAGGTGATGGAGGAGCTGGTGGGAGATGGACAGCTGAACTGGGGGAGGGTGGTGTCCCTTTTCACCTTTACTGGGGTGCTGGCCAGACAGCTGCGGGAGCAGGAGGGCAGAAATCCGGGGCTGGACCCTGGGCAGGGGCAGGAACCGGGACAGGAGCCTGGTAACTGCAGGGGACTGGCAGAGACCATAGCTGACTACCTGGGAGAGGAGAAGAAAGACTGGCTGGTGGAGAATGACGGCTGGGTAAGTCTTACGACATCATTGCTTCAAAATTGATTGATTGATTCAAGGAGTCACCAAGAAAGATAGGCTTTAGAAAATCATTGCTTGGATTGATTTAGTCAAATACATAAACAATAGACTGGCACTGCTTCATTGCATTGATTGAGTCACTGAAAAACACAAATAGTTTACATGTGTATAGATACAGAAGTGTTTGAAAGCTGATTTAACATTGCATGTAGGTACATTTAGTCCTCATTTTGAATTGGGTTACTGATTAGACCCTAGCTTTATGTGTGCAATTCAGATAAGAGAGTTGTTAGATTGTGTCTAGACAGGGCATCGAGCCAGATTTAAACCAAAAAAATTTCCAGTCAGGAATGGAAACGAAAATTATTTTCCCAAACAGCTTATATCGGAAACCACCTGGTTTGATAGAATCACATTGTCTTTCTGGGGTATATTTTAAGATCTGTGTTTAAATGTGGTGGTGTAGAGCACTGTTTGGGGTTACTTTAGATGTGTTAATGCATGCATGAAGTCTGCGTATATGCTGCATTACAATCTTATTCTCATCTCCTCAACTCTGTTGGCGAGAGGAGCATTCAAATGTCTCATGTGGCTGCTGTGGTTATAGGAATTAAAGAGTGGCATTAGCCAAGAATCTGAGGAATGTATTCTACAACAAAGCAATGTTGACGCCTAAACCAAACCACACTGCTTTTCTATACAGGGCTCTAATCAAACAATGTAGGCCCCTAGAGATCAGAGATGCAATGTGATTTGTAATGGTAACACAAAGGTTGGTCTGTAAAGAGAAGTCTCGCACTCAAAATTAAAAAAATTTTTAATTAATTTTGTGTCTTCTTGGTATGGCATTTTCTAACTGTAGTGTAGAGAAACCTTACGTGGGCTAGTTATACTTGTTCTGGATAGCCTTACTAAGGTTAGACGACATGGAGTACGCCTAACCAACACGAACACAACTACAGCTGAATGTCTGCTTTTGTGAATGGGCCCGCCCTGGCCACCTCCCAAAAAAACACATAAACACACACCCTTCCTTTCTTCAAGTGGCAGCTGGTTCCAACAGACATCTAACCAACCCAGCCAGATGGACTTTGTAGTAACAGTCAAAGCTGCAGGGCTTTGAATTTAGCATTACAAAAATTGAGTTTCCATGGTATGACTAGAAAAACAAGTGGTTGTAAGGCAACGAACACCTGGGACTAAGAACAGGTGCTCTCACTGGTTTAGTCTGTGGTTTCAGTCTGAAAACATGATGGAGAAATACAGCTGTTGGAGGAGCTGAACTGTATCTAGACCAGTTTCTATGGTCTAGCCTTTGTTGCAGAGTCCTGGGCCAGGTCATACCTTAAATTGATATAAATTATATTTTCTAAACACAACATAACTGACATTTGTTTATAGTCAAATAGTAGGGCAAACTGGCACAATTTCCTCTAATCATAAGCTGGTACTTATCAGTCTTTGCCAATTACTTTAACAACTTGCTGTGTTGTCAAGATAATTGAATAGTCTGCTCTTACAGCGGTACCTCACTGACCTATTATGTACCTCACAGTGACACATTTTCCACTCTGAACCAGGGTGAGACATTACCACCAGATAAATGCTGGCATCTTCAATGTGGCTTGTAAGTTGGTGCACTCTGCCATTTTGGCAGGTCACCAACACTTTTTTTTTAGCTGTTCTTTTCTATTCTAAAATCTATTTGGACAATAAAATGGTAAATGTGGCAGATGAATTTTGGGAATTCCTGACCGCTGTGGCTAGTGGACAGTCTGAACCATTGTTTGAACCATGTTTTGTGTGTTTGGTGTCCTATAGGAGGGGTTCTGTAAGTTCTCCCGCAGTGCCAGAGAGGTAAACCAAGACTCCTCCATGAAGACAGCTCTGTTTGCTGCTGCTGGGGTGGGCATCGCCGGATTGACCTTCCTCCTGGTGCGCTAGCTAGCCTTCTTCATCCATAACACATCATCATCCACCTTCTCAATTTTGCTTCACATGGTTAAGTAGACATTTGATTCATTTATTCTAATGTCATCAAACAGTTTCATCTCTGTTGAATTCAGGGTTTTGATTTAGTCATCAACTGAATGTTTGCACATATTCCAACCCCCACACATTGATTACTGTCACTTGCTCCTTAAGATTGTAAAAATGTTCTCAATGCCTTCAGAAATGATGGAGTAAGCGATTATAAGCTTTCATATCTTTCTCAGACAGGTTAATTATTAAAGCACAGGTTCCTGCACAGAACCACCTTGCTGTCAAAAGTTTGTATTTTCGGCTGTGCAGCTACAAAACATTGAATTTCAGTTTTCTGGCGCCTATTGGTTTTGACTTTGTTTTTAATTTTGTTGGCGGCCTTTACTTACACGTGTTTACCTGAGTTGTGTAAAACATATAAATTAATATATTATATTTATATGAAATGAAACCGTGAGCATTTTCTAATTTATCCACAGCTGATTCAATTGTTTCATTGTTTTCTCTAGTCTGTCCTACATTCATGTGAAATATCTGTGATTTACATGGTTGCCAGAGCTGTGTATCAATATGATGCAGTGTGGGTGACCAGACAGCGGTGCTATGATCTCTTGTGAAATGTTTCTCTTATATCAGTCTGACAAACCAGGGACCAATCTGAATCTAAACATTTTGCTATTAGAACAAACCGTTGCTATGGCAATTCCCCCACAGATCTCTTTTACGCATTATATTTTTACATTGTTTTGTTCTATTTATTTATGTCACTGTTTTTTATTAAAAAAGATGAAATCATGGAGTTGTTGTTCATTGTGACTGAATGCTGTAGAGTTGGGTAACTACTAACATGTTGAAATCATCATACATCACAACTTCCTCTATACCAAACAACTTTCACTTAGCAGGTGCCCTCTGACTACTTTCCCTAAAAGTAGTCCCTAAAATTGCATAAATAATCTTAGATATGAGGTTGGGGAATCCACTGTGCCTCTGTACCTGTTCAGAGCATCACAGTGCTACAGTTACGCAACAGCCTTTACAGTACAGCAGCTGCAAGCATCCAACATTACACCATTGTACTATTACAACTAAAGTTAATAATCCTGTCCCCACCAAATAAGGTCTCAAGTGAGTAGCAACAAAAACCTTTTAATTTATTAAATAATCAGATTTGAAATATTAATGGTACAAATGGTGATTTTTCTGTTTTTATCTCTAGGCAATGCAGACGGTAGAGAATTAAAAGGAGCTTTGAAATGCCCAGTATTGACTGACTGGCATAATGGCATGGCCTTATAATGTTGTTTTTTTTGGGGGGGTTTTCTGGTCATTGTTTTTGTGCACATGCCTTCTTGGCTTTGGGTTTGTGCCACAATTGATAATCTCAGCATATCAGCAATATTGATACATTACATTTAATTTCATTTAGAATGTCAGACGTAGATTAAACCGATAAATAAATAAAATGCTAAAAGTGCAGTAAAATAATTGGGATTATTGTTCCGGCCATAATCATGCAGCCCTCGTCAAGTGATTTTATTTTTCCTTTCAAAGGCTTTTTTAACATCTAAGATCCCTCTTGGCTATCCACCATTTGAAAAAAGTGCCACCTTGTGAAATTATGTCACTTTTAGCGACTATATCCTCTAGCCAAAAGGATGGGTTGCACTTCCAAAGTATCTCTACTGGATCGACTTGTTGCAGTTGTCTGTGCAACAACATTTTTTAACAATGTCTCACAAGCACTTTAAATGCAGACAGAACATTAAAATTCCAAGCTGACAAAAGACTTTTGGAATAAAACCCTTCCTGTGTCCCGGCTGACCTTTTGGTAACAGGTCATCTGCCTGGCCAAGGCGTGATGTATTACAACTACAGAGAGTAACTAATCTGTTACTGTTTATTACAGTACAGATTAGTACAGATTACAGATATTTCTTTTGAGAAATATAGACTTGTTCTGTTTAGAAACATGTTATATGGGTATAATGGCATTAATAATGGCACCATGCTATGGGATAGTACTGCTCGGTGACAGCCCAGTAGTGTTTGCTTGGCCCTATGCTGAGGTGGTGGATGGATAATGATTTAACCATTGAGGATTTGTGATCAGTTGAATACAATGGAGAGGCTGATAGCTGCCTCTGTTCTGTTTACCCTGTCCCTACTGGGAACAGGGCAGATCACACACACACACACACACAGAAATATTGATACATTCGTTTCATCCCCTGTGACCAAGCTCCCAACCCAATGACTCACACGACACAGGAGCACCTTTACTGGAGACATTTCTGCTCATGGTTAATTGGTAATTGTTGGCAGCTAATCTGAGTAGGAGACAGAGGGAGGTGCGTGCGTGCGTGCGTGTGCGTGTGTGTGCGTGTGTGTGTGTAAAATAGAGGGAGTTGTGATGCTGTAATGAGGCCATTGTGCCTGGAACCCTGACTCCTCATATACAGACAAAGAGCCCATGTGTTGGCAATGACAATTTCTTGGAGCACTGAAACTGACCTCAATTCTCACAGTACATGGGGTAGTTTCAATACACACACACACACACACACACACACACACACACAGACACACACAGTAAAATAGAGAACTGACTTATTTTGATGTGCGACCACGCGTTTCCTGTTGACATTTCTTTTATCTACCTGAACACAGCATCACAAACAGACATATTTCATTACCCGGTTATCACCGCTGTCTGTTTATTTGATGGATTATGGAGATTACTGGCACGTCTCTGGATCCCGGTGACAGCAGCCCCCCTTAACCGCTTCACAAACAAGCTGATGGTTTAACAAACCACCCTGAAAGTTCAGAGTCACAGTATTTAGTCTTCTACAGTGAGCTGACTGATTAGGGAGAGGAAAGCTAGTCAGAGAGAAGGGTCATGAGGGTTAAACAACAGGAGAAACTCTCTGACGCCAGGATTAAACAACACAACAACATATCACATATCCTTTTACCCAGGGTGGTGAAGATGTGGTGGAGCTTGGTGGCTAGAGGGACACTTCTGTTACTGAAAGGTCGCAGGTTTGATCCCCACAACGGCCTTTTGTCCTGTTGAAGTGTCCTTGAGCAAGACATTGACATCCTTGATAAGGGCATGAGCTGAGTAAAAAAAGAAAGTGGAGTTGGGGAACATTTTTGGATGCATTGTCCTCCTTTCATAGCGCGGGTGCGTTAGCGATAAGCACCTTTCATTTACCTGCATAATAGCTGTTTCCATCAGGATTTCTCTGATCTGATTAGATCTTGTGGACACAGATGGATTAGTGAGCGGGAACCGGATGGGAAGTTTGACATCGCTAGCCACTGATCTCTGATGAGGTACGATCGTATCACAGCCAGTGTTGTCAGGTTGACAATGTGATGTACAGAGAAATAAAATTGACTACAAACCAGTCTAGGCTAGATGGCTTTCTTTTCCAAAACCAACACCCTCTCAAACTGATAGCAGTCAACTAACCACGTGTGAAAATCAACTAGGAATGAAATGAAGACATCATTAGTTCATCAATGACATTTTATTGCATCTCTTGAAAATGTGTCCACTACTTTGCAGTAATTGGTTACAAATCGGTGACAATGATATGCTTATTTTGTATGTGTTAACATTTGTCATTGTATTGGCATTCATCAAATGTTTTTTGGGGTTAGGAACAGTGAGACACATCTAGATAGAAACTGTATAGCCCAAAGCATTAAACAGTACATAGTCTATAACTACTAAACTCTACACAGGTAATAATCCTCATATATTTGGGAAAGAAGTGTGTATATATATGTAGATGTACGGTAGGTATGAAGATATAGTGGGATACATGTAAAGAATCATTGAATCATTTTCTTTCAACAGGACTAAGTTAGTGGCTCAGTTCCTATATTCTGGCTGCATTGACACAACAATTTGATTTTTCGCTCGTCATGGCACAGATCTGAAACTCTCACGGTGGTGTAGACAAAGAGAAACTGCGTGGTCTGAAATTTCCATGGTTAGACCGCCACAGGAGGAACAGATGTGCGTCACAAAGAGTAAAAGGTTCGATTTTCCATTCCTGTGTAAATGCAGCGTAGAGACACTATGAATAGGCGTCAGACGGAAGTGATGACAGCAGTTCCTCAGGTAACAGTCGGCTGAAAGTCTTCTAGGCTTGCATCGTGTACACACTCACTCATTTTAAATGTGTACATTCATAAACAGAGGGCAGATCAGTGCCTGTCTCCTAGGAGTTGCTCTCATCATCTTCTTGTCTTTTGGCTGTTTTCACATGGAAGAAAAAATCTGGTTTGTGGTACAGCTCTGATCTTCTCATCACTGTCAACAAGGACAAAATAGCAGGATATCTGATGATGATGCATGTTTTTGTATACACCAGAATGTCTACCACAAGTATGATACATATCTAAACCACATGGAATCTACTTTTTTTTTCTTTAAGTGTAAGAATATCAGGTTTGTGCCACAAAGTGTTCTGATTTCAAAGAGGAATCAGAGTTTTCTCTTGCGATGTGAATACAGCCTTGTTGTTTCCCCTCTGTTAATGGTGAGGGCGTTCATCCTCCTTCCACTAATTCCTCAGCTCCTTCACCTTCGCCACCATCTGGTCAAATGAGAGCAGAGCAGAGAGGAGAGGTTGCTAATGATGTAAGACAGAGGCCCGTTCAGCCTTATGCAGGACATTAAAGTAAGATTCACAATGACTTACCTCTTCAGTATTGGGGAATTTCCCTGTCTTCAGCTTGGAGTAGACAAGTTGACCATTTACTGTCACCTCAAAGCTGGCTGAGGGGGGAGACAAGGTAATAAAGGTAAAAATGCAGCAATAATAGCGCAAGATAGTAACATGTTTCATAACGTGTGCATCTTACTTCAGTCAGTGAATGATATTAACAATAAATAAATATATTGACATAATATAATTAATTTCAACAATTTATATGACATATTTGGCTGTAAAATATATTGTTACTAAAACATATCTTTGTGATATGTTTTTTATGATGTAGCCTACCAAAGAATTGAATTTAAAATAAATGAACCACAACGGACTCCCTAGCTTTACAACCACTGTATCCCTAAATGCTGTCCTTATGTAGGCCGATGTGCAGGGACAATACTAACAACTGGACAGTTAGCTGTTGAGGAAGTGAAAGCTTACAGCGGCGCCCTGTGGATCCCGACACCTGTGCATCAGGAATGCTTCGCTTTATGGCATCAACCAGTTCCTGGTAGCGCCAGCGGAAGCCTCATCCACTGCTGTAACCAGGAACACACAATACGAGGTGAATGAGAAATAGTGAAATAGAGAAAATAATATATAATATATAATATTATTTAAAATTTTAAATATTTATTTAAAATAATATATTTTACTCATTTTTAATAGAGTGCTGTGAACAAATTCGTCAATTAGTGAAACTTCCCATATGGAGAATTACATTTCACATACAGAATTATTTTGAGATAGGCTATGTTTCAACATATACAAAAATTGCCCAAATTGTACAGTACCAGTCAAAGGTTTGGACACAGTTACTCATAGAAGGGTTTTTCTTTATTTTTACTACTTTTCCCCCAAATTTTAGAATAATAGTAAAGTCATCAAAACTATGAAATGACAAACAAGGAATTATGCAGTGACCAAAAAAATGTTAAACAAATTAAAACTATCTTATATTTTAGATTCTTCAAAGTAGCCACCCTTTGGCATTAACAAGCAAAGAAAGTTTTAAAGGTACACAAACACATGTGTGCCTTTAAAATGAACATTGTGGTTCAACATTATCCACCTCTACACCTCTCAAATGAAAACTACTTGTTGGGGGTGCATTTCCCAAAAAATTTTTTTTTTTCTTCACTATTTATATTTGTCTAAGAAACTAATTTTAAGCGTTTAAGCATGAGCCTTTAGATCAAAATGTCTTCAGGATCATGAAAAACAGTCAGCTGTGTCCAAATGGTTGACTGGTACTGTATGTGTACCTGTACTTCATTTGAACATGTATTAGGATATATTTGCAAATATACATTGTTAACAGCGCAGATTGGCAGGAAATGTGGAATGAATGCGATCTACATGTAAATAAACATTTTTTGGCAAATTTTCTACATAGTTTGAAAAGTATCTCTAATCATGCAGAATATTTTTGCTATATAGCAAATAATATTGTTACTCACCAATATTCAATGTGGACAATAACAGCCATGGTTCTGCTGTTATTTTCTTACTATTTGCTTTGAAGAGGCTGGATCTATGAATGTTCACGAGTGAGTGGCGAGCTGAACAAAATGCCAAGTCATAACCTGAATTTATACCTTCCCAGGTAAACCACACCCAGTGGGTAGACAAACTAGTCTATCCAGTACAATGAAACATGACCTGACTTGATATTAAACAATATTATTTATAGTTAGATTTTCATCCATGCATCCTTAATAATCTCAATTTGAGTCATTTCCCCAGGGAGACCTGGCCAGCATCATGACAAAAAGTTGCTAATATGTAACAATATACAAATCCAAAATGCAAACAAAATAACTTAACTGATCAGGGAAAAGTCAAAGTTCACAACAAAGGGATCAAAACAATGCAGTCCAACAGCAGGGCAGAGTTCAGAGACCCATCCTAAGTAAATCTAAACAACAGATAACTCCTCGGTGGATCTCCCTCAAAATCCTTCAGTCAGTTTAACCTCACCAAGAGAGACCAGCTTGGTCAGTTCAAATCATTTTGCTGTTATTTCCATGCAGTGGGTGCAGAATGTATGAAAGCTCTTTTGCCCGATTGAGTTCAGAACATGTATTGAATGTAGTGGTAAATAAAAAGGTGATATAAAACGTTTGTGATCATAATCAGTTTGACACTATTACTAAGATGCATACTACACATAATGAAGCGTTATGTCAGCCTAATAAAAACCAAAAAAAACATAAAGCCAGTCAAGAAGAAACTGGACAGTTATTGTGGCAAAATGCAAACAGCCGAATTCACAAACTGACTGTGGAAGATCCAAAGGGGCAGTCCATCAGATTGGTCCGAGGCAGCATGTCTCAGGTGAACAGAGGTTTTTCTGTTTTCTGTATGTGACAGCAGCTGCTCTCACTGAGGAATTTGGGGGCCCTGTCTCAAACACCATACCCACTGTTTACTATTGTAGGCCAACGTTAAGAAGTTTGGGTTACTGTTGTGATGGAAAATAATAATGTAAGTGTGTTTTTAATGTGTATGTATAAGTGTGGTCACAGTCAGTGGAAAACTACTGAGATCAGAGCAATGTGTGTATGTTCTTTACTTGGGAAATCTCAAAGATGAGTAGATCTTGGTGTCATGATGATTGGACTGTGCATGATTGTTTAACTAACCTTCAGACCAGAAAGGAGGGAAGACACATGTATACATTAGAGATATCATACTGACTTAATCATATTAACATAATGACATGGAGTTTGTACCTGCTCTATCAACAGTCTACAGTAGACAGGTCTCAGGATTGTCCTAGAAAGACCCCATGACTGAAGATTTGCAACATCCCATTACATGTGTATAAATGTATCTGAAGAACTGAATTCCTCAGCTCATTCTGCATACATCTGTGTGTGGTTTGAGCTCTGTTTGCAAGCATTAAATGCCTAAGAGACATAAGTCTCTGACGAATATTGTGATATAGCTTCATTGAGCTGATCTCACCAACTAGACAAAGTGCAATTGACTTGCCATGACACTGTATTTCAGCACTCTATAGACGAAGGCCTTGATGCCAACATTTAGGGGGAGAACAAACTATATAAATAGAAAATGTTTGCTTGCGTAAAAGAAAAGCACATTATGGGTTACTATTTAAGGTAGGTGTCATCTTAGAGGATAGTATCATCATGCCTCACATAATTAAAAAACTGGCTCATGGATTTCAGATTTAATTTTGGAATGATGCTTAAAATGTAGATGGACAACAGTTATGAACGGTGCTTCTTCATAATTGTTCTTCAAAAGGTCACTTGCTTCCAGCTGCCATTGCCCATATAACCTATAAACACTAAACATATATAAACACTAAAGAACAGAAAAGCTTTTAAACATTTTATTAGTTTAAAATGATATACAGTACAAAATGTATACAGTAATACCCTTAGTTACATAGTTCCCCTGCATAAAATATTTTAATCTGTTCAGCTCGTGCCAGATAACAGTATCTATAAGATACACTAGATTGTAATTTGTTCATACAATAGTTGATGACAAAGATATAGCAATAGTACCTTTGTAACATTAAAAACTATCTGCAATTTTTGGTGGACACAGTTTGAGAGTTCAAGACAAAATTACATACATTGTACTGTAAAAGTTGCATTGCAATCTGCCCATATTTTACAAGATTGTGAAATTCATGTATATCTTCTCATTAAGTATGAAAGAGTCATGATACAAGTCTTTATACATTATAAAAATGATCTGTGACATGCTGCAAAGAGTCTTGCAGTGTGAATCTCAACAGGCTATCCTTTCTGAAGCTGCTATAACAGACGTACAATGCACTTAGAAGTCTTTTTTTTTATTTGATTTTTTTTTTAAACAAGGCAACTTCTCAAACGTCATAATAAATACTAGACTTTCTGCTGTGAAATTGTACCTGTTGATAGCCATTTTCATATATAATATACTCATAACATATAAATTGTAAAAAATATCTTTAAAACTTTCCCCCCCTCCGTTTATGTATTAAAAAAAGGTCATGGTGGTTGGTTTGTGTTTGACACAGCATTTGGCGGGACCAACAAAAACGTAACACAGTCTGCATGCATTGGTTTCCATTGGAACACGGGCGTGATTCTTCCAGTTGATTGGATGTGGCGTTTGCGCTACCTTCCTCGTCCGTGGCTTTGTCTAAATTGATCATAACAGTACCTACAGACCCCTCTCCTTGCTTTAAACCAATCACAGCATCAGCCTCATTGACTGGCGGGACTCCTTGACCCCACCCCCTGGGTCGTGGGGGTCTTCTTGTGGGAATGTCACCTTATCTGGGGTGTAGTCGTTCCGCTTCAGATCTGAAAAAGGAGTGAACAAACAGGAGAGGGTGTCAGACCTAGATGGTGTTACGGAATATAATTTATTATTTCATCCTGTATTTTGCTTCTTTCTTCGTTTTAAGCGAGATGCTATGCTAAGATGTTCATGTTTTATCACTGTGCAAATAAACTAAACAAATTAAACTAAAATTAAACGACAACCAGGGAGTCCATTGATGCACTATAGCCTATAGAGTTTGTGCACGGAGGCAATCATTTTTAGTTGGGTAGTAAATCAGTTTAGGCTGATAAGCTAGCTGATAAGCTAGCTGAACCTCAACCGTAGAACATCCCTCACCGGGAAGTTTGAGTTTCCGACAGCAGGAATTGCAGTGGTGTTTTGCACGGAAGTTCCTAATGGCGTCATCCCCCAGGTTGGCAGGTCCAAATATCATATCATATGATCTGCAGGAGGACACACCATAGACATTCAGTAGGATATTACTGGCAACAAAGGGGCAAGTAAAGCCAAATACGATTGAATGTCTAGTCACAAGGGGGCAAAATAGTGACTTTTGAAAGCGTCAAAGAGGGCACTTACCCCTTCTCACCACTCTTTATAACAGATGGATCGGTCAGAATCTCCCCAACCCCTGCAGAAACAAACACACAAATATAATACAAATATACCTCTGCCATAAATGTAGAGGTATATGTCTTGGACTACAGTTAAGTGGTAGTTGAGGAGGCTATAACCAGAGAAAGAGGACTATGATTTACCAGTACACCTGTCACATGTGCACCCATAGGAAACAGGCTCACAACCCATTATGGAACTATAGTTTTAGAAAAATACCTGAAACCAAGTGAACTTCACAATGACTTCATTCATTTTTATCATGGTCCAGGGGCCAGTGGTGACTTTTTACCTTGCAGGTCGAGCACCAGCAGCTCCCCGCGGGTGTACTCGTAGGTCCAGTGGCTGAAGGCCAGCATGGTCTCCTCCAGCAGGTTGGTGGGAACGATCTCATCTCCGTTGTTGTTGTTGAACTTCCTGAACTCCCCAGTGATGCACTCCTCGATGGCGAACCACTGGCCAGCAGAGTGACAGTACAGCAGGAACACCTCCAGAAACCTGCACACAGAATGACAGTCTTAAAGGGGAATTCTGCCAAGGCTGCGTTTTGAGGTTATTCTTCTTTTGTATTATTGTTTTCCTATAAATAGTTCCTATAAAAATTTTGAGTTATGAGACCGCAAAATTAAAGACAATACAATTCTATGACTTGAAATTGCATTGCCGAGGTGATTGAAATCTATTAGAAATGAATGGGAACTGTGTGTTCAAAAACCTCACAAGTCACATCCCAGAGTGTGAGAGTAGCGGCTGCAAACTGCTCCACATGAGACGAGTTTCGGTTGTTCCAGTGCATTTACCTTGGTGAATAAGGGATTGTCTTCGGCCTGACTTGGTTGAAGGCGAATGTCAGTTTCTGAGCAGCTCGTTGCTGTTGAATTTCCTGGAATGATAAGAAACATGCATAGGCCAAACTCCAAGGTATTTGCATTCCACCTGTATTGATGAGATCACCGTACCACACACCATATCAGTTCTGCCCTGATAAAGCAATGTGATTCACAGTGAGTGGGAGGGTGTGGGCGAAGGATTGACGAGAGAAACTGAAATGCTGCTAAAATAAAAGCTTTTCACTTTAAATAAAAAAATAAAATAAAATATATATATATATATATATATTTTTTGTGGTTTTATTGTTGCTTTGCTATAATTCAGCGTTTCAGTGGAGGGGTGCTTTTTCATAAACCATACAATCACTTATCCCCAAAGTGCCAGGTCCTGCTGGCTGCAAGGCTGCGTACCAACCAGAAATCTGTTTTAACAGCACCAACCTTTTTCCCCCCTCCTTATTTCAATAGAAAGCAAGCACTGCTAGACTTTACTGAGAGTGCTGACAACTGAGCATGTTTTGGTGTTAATCAAAACATTTCAGTTTGAGCAAAACTGTGCTTTAAAGAGTTGCAGAGAAAGAGCAGGAGCCATAGCTGCAAACCATTGAGCACTGCTAGTTTAAGAAAAAGAGCTGCCTGTTGAACACCAAGAGGAACAGGGAAACTCTTCAAGTACGGCCAGTGTAACTGCAAACCAGGAAGGGTTTTAGAAGCCAGCACTGTGCACATGATATAAATAATTGTGGTGTTGGCGAGAGTAGATCTAATCATGGTGAGAGCAAGTAGGTCTGGAATGCACATAATGTACCGTTGAGCTTCCTGGTGGTGCTGGAGAACTAGTTCACTGAAAACGTGTGTGATGGAAGGCGAGGAGTTTTGGGGGTTGGGGTATGTCATGATAAGGCGGGTTTCTACTTAGGCGGCATGCGAGGGGGTAGTTGAATCAAATCCTGTGTATTGGTAAATGACATTCTGAAGCAAGTAAAGCCTGTAGCAGGGTTGTGAATGCCCTACCCTGAGACAAAGGTGCAGCACAGTGTCCTCCTTGTAGATGCTCTGCCAGGTTTGGACCACCTCTGGAAGGAAGGACTTGACTATGTACAGGTGCCCTGGTTTTAGGATGTCGTACTCTGACCAAGTGCAGAGCACCTTGAGGGCCCGTCTCAGACCCCCACCCATCTCCTCCTTGCTGAGAAACTCTATTTTGGCACAGAGGCCCCGCTGGGCCCAGGAAGACATGCTGTTGTTGATGGTGTGGGGGGAGCTCTCCTCAAGACGGTACACAGTTACTGGCTCCCCTGAAAGAACACACACAGCGGCAGGTGAGATTGATCCATTGATCGAGTATGGTAAAAACTGTACTACTGGTGTGATTATAGACGCAGTGTAATGTAAAGTCCCCCTGCCTCTGGGATCTACTATACCTTAGATCATCCTGACATGAATCCTGCCTGCGTCTCATTCTCAACCTTCTTTATGTTTCAGTAAAGAATGACGATTCTTGAGCAATGATCTCCTCAACATTGCCAGTGATCTAAAGTTAAGCTGGCGCTGAATCACAAGCATTTACATGTTAAGATATTCACCGGGCGCTCTTCCTTCTGCGAGTGACTTGCAATAAGTGAAACAATAGAGTAACAGCAGAACTGTAGCGCCAACATGACCGCCACTGAAAACTACAACATACAAATACAAAGCCCTTACTCAGCAATGGACACGGACTAGGGATGTGAAGCCAACATAGCTTTTAAAAAGACTGCAGCATCTGAGCTCTGTTTGTCAATAGCTGCTGAGTACACAAACAGCAGGTGTGGATGGGGGAAAGGCTCTCTCTTATCTGGCTCCTAACATCCTCATTCTGTAACGGACAGAGAGGTTTGAGGTATGAAACCAGTCAGAGTAGGGCTGTAACCGGATATTCAAGTGTACACAGTGTTGTCTTTCTGCTGTGGTATACTGCTAAGATAGACCCAGACAATGAATTAAACATGGGGAACAAATATTTCCAACATCCTTTTACTGAACAAATTGTATATTGTATATCTTACAGTGTTTCCCACAGGTTGGAGATGGGGGTGGGGGAGGGCACTGTTACTAACACATGCGAGTTGTAGAATCTTTAGTTTCACTTTCACTTCCTCAACGGGAAACTCTGTCAGAGTTCAATGGTACTGGTCTACTGGTCTGTCATCATGTATGTGCGGTGTGTTTATAAGTACAGATGAATGAACGCCGGCGAGATTAGTCTCTGGCAAGTTCATATCGTGATGATGATAAGAAAACATTGTGCAGCCCTATGGTGGAGTTGGTCCAGTAGCACCTGTACTAATTTGACTCACCTCTAGGGGGCACAGGGGTGAAGGGGATACTCTGGGACAGCCTCATCAAGTTGTTGCGCTCCACAGCTACAGGAGAAACACACACATACATCAACACACATCTGTAGCAGCAGAGTTAACAAGGGTAAAACTATTTTGTAGGGCTGCATGATGGATAAATTGATCATCCTAAACAAAATTCATATTCAATATCAACATTTTGACAATGACAACATTTATAACAACTATAGCTGACATCCTAAATGAGATTAAATGTTTCAATATTGACAATATTGTACAATTATTCATTCTGGAAACTAAAATGTTCTACACTTCAGTCTAGGTAACAATATGTGAGAATCCATATCTCACCTGAATACTGGTAGCTGTCCATGGGCTTGAAAGGGGAGCCAATGGCTACAGAGGAAAATAAAGAGGCTGGCCGTTAATCTCTCTGCAGGATTATACAGAATTATTTGAGTAGCCGATACCCTCAACTGTTACAGCATCAACCTGTCTCTGGACTAATACATTACAACTAAGTCAATGTTCAAACTATTGGGCTGATCTACAGCTACAGTCTTGTATCTAAAATTAATTTGACACGAAATGTGAGGGGTCTGGAACTTTTTCTTTTACCTCCTGGAACTAAGTTTCATTGCCAGGCAAAAAACCCCAATCCTGCTTGCCTGAATTGTTTTGCTGTTTAAAGGCCTGGGTCAACTTTTCATATCGCTCACTTCATACACTCACTGTATTCTCTTATGTGGGAAAACCGCCATCTATCTGGCACCAAAGTAGGCTAAAATACACCATAAAAACATGGTTCCTTCAGGGAACACTGAACTATCTGAGTCTTGCTGATATTCATGGCAGAAACATTTCATTAGATGGCCCTGAGTGGGGAGTGCTGTATGGTTGGGTCAGTCTGGGTTACTCACAGTCCTTCCTGGCTCCCAGGTGGGCGTGTCGTGAGGTGTAGAGACAAACTGTAACCACAGGAGGAGAAAACCATGAAGCTATCATCCAGCAACACGACTGACTCAATGTGAAAACATACATCTACAGCAGGGTTCCCACCGTGGCCATGATGTTCCACAATTAAGTCAGAGTGCTTCCATACCGAAAAAAGTTATTCCTTCCTGGTTTGTTAATCTTGTTATTCTGCATTGAACAGTCAGCAATAACTGTGTGAAACACGTTGTCAAGTACATTCTGCTATATTCCTGTGAAATTTTTCGGATATTCCTCGACTTCCCTAGAGAATTGAGAAATATTCAAAAAATCCCATTTCCAGTGGAAACCCCGTTATAGAGGCCCCCTCTTCTTCATTTTCTGTATTGTTAGTTTTAGTGAATGTGACACTGCCCCCTAGGGCACGTTTGAAATGCTACGTGCAAGTATGTTGCCAAACACCCACACGGAAGACTGCGGGCAACACCCGTGCACGTATGCAGACTCGCAGACGCATAAATCAGGCTTAAAGGAGCACTGACACACACACACACACACACACACACACACACACACACACACACACACACACACACACACACACACACACACACACACACACACACACACACACACACACACACACACACACACACACACACACACACACACACACACACACACACACACACACACACACACACACACACACACACACACACACACACACACACACACACACACACACACACACACAGAAGGATAAAGGTGAGTCAGATAGGACTAGACGCTCCAGACAGTCTGACCCTACTAAAACCATGCAGGCAGAGGATTCCTACCATTAAGAGCGTCATCCCCAGGGCCTCGTCTGAGAGAGACAAAAAGCATAGAACAGACATTTGTGTAAACAGCCAAACAGTTCACATATCTAAGATCCCGGGTAAAGCGTTACCACTTACGTGTTATGTATTCATATTGTGTGTATTAGTGTGTGTTTGAGTGAGGGAGAGAAAATCAACCGGCATCAAATTAAAACAACCTAACAAAACACATCAGATATAAACCAGTCTAGTTACCCCTTCTTTCTAGGAGTCCCCATAAAGAATAAGGGAGTTATGTGTTGTGTCCTTAGAGCCAGTGGGTTTGTGGTGTGTGTGTGTGTGTGTGTGTGTGTGTGTGTGTGTGTGTGTGTGTACACACAGTAGCAGGATACTTACAGGCTGCTGGCTTGGGCTGACTTGACCTGAACTCTCTCCTGGTGGAGAAAGGAGACGTTGTTAAACAATGACAGGGAGGCAGTAGATATACTGCATTTAAATGCATTTTTTTAAAGCATACTCATGAAAAAACACAGCCACACACACACAAGATACTCACCAGTAGTGCAGCCCTGGGGTCCTCACGGATGAGGATGTCTTCTGCTGACACTCTGCTCCTCTCTTTCTTAGTCAGAGCTACAGAGACACAAGTAATGATCATCAACTATCATGTGTTTAGTAACGCTGGACATTTAATAACTAATGTCAATTCATGATGTCAACCATTTCTTTTCAAATATGAATAAAATAATAAAATTACTTAATTACTGGATGTCAATAAGGATTATTCAACAAACAACAACTAATAGCAGTAAAATAAAATGAACAGTGCTGCTTGGAACAGGATTCCCCATTCCCATATCACCAATACCAATACAGCCACTGGCTTTTGGGATGCAGTTTGGGATGCTGCAGTGCACTGAAAGAATCCAAATGATCTTACCCCAGGTATTTTTCTTAGCATATGTTTCTTAGGAGATCTGATCTCAGTTTTATGTGTGTAAGCTTACTGGAGTCAGGATGGAGGAGGGCAGGGCTCCTGTCAAACTCTGTGAAGCCAGCATACGAGTTGACTGCCCTGATATGACCCTGACCTTCAGGACCCTGTGGCCATGGAAAGACACAGACACACACACATACACACAGACAGACAGGAAAGTGTGAGGACAGTGTCCCTGAACATGAATGGATGGTGAGGCAAGAATAGTCAAGACCTTAAAGTAAAAATACAATTCTAGTCATGATAGTACGGACACTTCTCCACCCACAGGAATGAATCAATACGGGCACATTTTGAACAAATATTTCTTGTGAAAACATACTCCACATTGCAACATCTCCTGGTAGAAAAAACAAAACTGACACACACCTGCTGTCTGCCCCGTGTGGCTGGGCTGGGCTGTTTGCTGGAGGTGGAGATCTCTTTGGGTGAGGAGTGCTGGAGGTCCAGACTGTCTTTATGTCCTGAGTAAACCGAGAAAAGCACCGTCAGAGACTGAGTGTATGTTAGTAGATTCAGAGGTGATTTGAGAAAGGATGAAGGGCCATAGTATAGCTCAGATTTACACATTTGTTTCATGCAAACTTATTGTTTAGAATTCATCTTGGAGGAAAATATTTATTTGTAAAATAAAGTATTTGTAATAATTCTTAATTGTAAAATAATCACAATTCAATTACGTGATTTGGAAACATTTCCTCACCTCCACATGGCAAACAATCATGGTTACGGCTGCAAACTTCAACCAACCAACCAACCAACCAACCAACCAATCACTCATGCTCCAGTCACATCATCACCCAGCAGCATAAGAGAATAAACAAAACACCAAAACAAAAAGGTCAGACAGAGACCAGAGAAAGGAAAAGGCAAAAGGAAAAGGTCCATTGGGATCCTGATCTGGGGAATGGAAAGGCCCCAGCACCCAGCAGATGCAGCCCTGTAGTTAGGCTCAGACTGAAACTCAAACCTCTGGTCGTGCTTCGCTCTCTTGCCGTGTTCCTCTTGTCTAGGGGGGCTTCTGACCTGCGCTGCCCCCGATGGGAGGCCGTTGGAGTGGCCACAATTTGTGACACACTCCCCTCCCTGTTCCTTCGTCTGTGGTGTCTCCTGGGTGCCACAGCAGGGGCAAGGGCACAACCTGGTAGGGGGCTGTTTTTGTGGGTGTCACCCTGCAGTGATGAGGTCATCTGACAGACAGCCTCAGGAGCCAATGGGACTCCAGTGTCTCTATCCGGAGAGCCTGATCTGCCCTCATCATCGCAGAATGCTGCGTTCACGTACCCCCCACTCACATTCCTCTCCCTCTCTCCCCTTTCTAAACCCTCTGTTGGCTTCTCTGTGCAAGCAGGCAAGCAAGCAGGGCGTGCAGAGCCCGAACTCTTGGAAATAACGACAACAGTAGGATACACACACACACAGTTTTCACCCTCCTCTTTTTCCTCCTCATCAACATTTTGTTCACCCTTATTCTTATACTTACCCACAAATGCCCCAAACTCTACAGTGGTGCTGTCTGGCTGGATGGATTGTTGGTAAAGCTCAGCTAGGGTGAGTTCTGGGTGGCTGGAGCCACTGGGCTGGGAGGGGGTGCTGCTGACGTAGAATTGAGCCCCAGGAGAGGGAACGTTGGGCAGACTGGAGGGGGAGTCGGAAAGGCCCGGCTCCTGTGGACGGGTCAGCTGCCTCTGGGTGAAAGAGTGGCCCCGGAGACGCAGCTCTGGAGGGGAAACGGCCGCGGCACTGGGGACGAAGGCACTGACGCTACCCGAGGAGCCAGCCTCTACAGCAAGGTGCCCTAGCCCAACCAACTCCCTCCTCTCTGGACTCAACGGTGAGTTAAGGTTAGGGTCCGGCCCCGGTCCTGTCCCCAGGCCGAGCCCCAGTCTTCGAATACTCTCCAGCCCAGCCCCTCCACCTGCACCAATTCCAAAAAGAGAATCCGCTATGTTGGCCCCCGCCTGTGGAAAAGAGGAACCAAAGTACGCTCCCACACTACGTTTGCCCAGCACAGAAGTTTTAGAATGGGGGCCAGTGTCTGTTGCCACAGGGGCCAGGCTGGGGACCACATTCTTAGAGAGGCTGAGTTCTCGGGTGATCTGATTGTGGACCTTGCTGGCCTCGGATGCCCTTTGGGCAGTCAGGGCCTTCAGAGTGTCCACGGTCAAAGCGGAGAGGTCCTGGAGGTGCCCGATCTGGGAGTCCAGTGTGTGCAAAGAGCGCTTGATGAAGGTGACCTTGTTCCCAACCTCCTTTAGCTGGATACACATGGTCTCAACCCTAAGTAATGACAGAGTAAAGAGTAGCATCAGTTGTCCATAGCTCAGTTCAGTATCGATAATCTACTATATTTAAGTGGCATTACAATTCTTAAAATGGAAAGAAAAAAATATTGCCATAGCATGACATGTTTCACTGAACTCTATTTATTTAAGGCAATGTTTTAATTTCATATTTATGTTAATAAATGTTATGTAAATATGATTCATTGACTATCTTACTGGAGTATACCGTTCTGTAACTGATTTTGAATACTGCATCTTATTGTTTGTTTGTATTTTGACCCACCTGTCTGAGGTAAGGCGTATGCGTTCCTCACTCCCCGAGTGAAACTGGTCATCCTTTTCATGGAAGTATGTCTCCACACACTGTTCCTCAAAATCATGTAGCTTCTTTTGGTCTTCCTCTGTCAGAAACAGCTCTGAAGGAGAGGGGACAAAAGATGAGTTACACAAAACTGCACGATTCAAGAAAAATCAGACACTTGTCACTGCTGGAGACATCCTTAATATTCCATTAGCAGCAGCGCCTTATTGGAAAAATGTTTGCTCTACCAAGGTAAGGGTTAGGTAAATGTATACAACAATATATCATTAGTGTTGTGTGAAAACCACCTATCTTCAATTTTGTCTTTAAAAAATAAATAAATAAATAAATTGTATTTAGCAGCTAGCATTGTCCCACACAGACCATTAAGTCCCTGGAACCAAACAAACCTACTGAAAATATCCTGTAAATATAAAAATACATGGGCATCGATGGCAAAAACTCTCTTTTTCAAAATAGTTTACATTTAGGAGATATGAGGTTTCTGCCAGACACAGTAGTGTGGTCATACTTGGTCCGTAGGTGTTCTCTTTCTTCCTCTTCCTGCACATGCAGTAGAACAGAGAGTAGACATGGCAGAGGAGGATGAAGGGGGGAGGGAGGACAGGCTTCTCGTGGTAGGCCATGATGAAGTGGTAGCGCTGGTACTTCCACACTAGGTTTGAGATGGACTTCACTTGCAGATACACATTGCTAGAAAACAGAGAGCGGATCAAAATTACCAGATGGAGAGAAGAACAATAGGAAGACTTGGTTAAGTGCGGGGCTCAAGGTTGGCATTTTTATTCCCAAGGAAGAAAAAATGAATTGCAAAATGTAGGAGAACATGAATGAAATGAAGTTCTAGGATCTGCACAAAATAATTAAAATGCTCTCAATTGAAGCTAAGGTCAAGTTGCACATTTGCTCTGTTTTCAATTTACTTTGAGCATGCTTTTCTCATGACCTGACCCCCTTCTGGAAATCACAATTGTGTGGTGCAGACAACCACTATCCAAACTGAGCCTGTTACATTGGCTCATTGACACCATTATACAGGCGCATGTCAGTCCCCTTTACCAGTGTTTGTTTGACCCAAAGTTGAGTCATGGCAAAGTCTGGCATTAGTCAACACACAGAATTTGTTTGAGTCACGAGAGAAAAATCTTACAATTATAACTACATAGGCATAAGCAGACATGTGAATCTCCAGTAAAAAAAAACCAACACATTTTAATGTTCCGCCTCTTCATCCCTCTAGACTTACCACCCATTTAAAAACCTTGGTTTGTTTGTACAATTTGTTTTCCCTTTGTCGCAATATTTGGTTCCACAGAGAGAAACGTTACTGAATACTACTGCCCCACAAAGTTTAGAACTGTGATCTTACTTGAAAAAGGCGATGAGGAGGTTGACCATCAGTATATACTGTACAAAGAGGTAGACTGCTTGTAGGAGAGGAGTTAGCCACACTCCTGCTGCACACAGGTGCTTTAACCCTTGTTCAGTGTTATTGGCACATACTGTGGAGAAAGAGTACCTATTAAGATACATACACATATACACAATCTAAGAAACTAAAAATATACTAATGCTTTATACACACACACACACACACACTCAACACAGCTATGTATTGTAAATATACAAAAATCCCCCAATAATTGTATATTCTGTGTGGCACTCTATTTTAAAAAAATAGAGATGGACAATACTGCCTTCAGCAGAGAGGGACATTGTCACATCGGTCAAATGTAAGGTGGATAATAATGGAGAATAAGGCTAAAGAGTAAAATTAAAATATACTGTTGGCTCTAGCTGTTGGTAGAATTATCCACAGACACCGAGTTAGGGTGACCTGCCCTGAAGAGATAGTTATAGGGTGTTTTTAGTCCTCTTGACAATCATGGATATGGATATGGATTGTGCAGCACAGGGTGCAACTCAATAGCAGGAAAGTAGCACTATATTTTTTAGGGCAATATAAAAGACACTTTTGTTATAATGTTATCTAACGGGGAAAATTAGCTGTTAATATAAAACACATACATACATAGCTGATCATATTACAGCAGCTCAATCAATTATTTGCAAATTTGCAAGATTTGATTAAAATCTGTGTAACTGATTTGTTCAGGAGAACGTTCAGAATGTTTGAGCTAAAAATGGAATGTTGGAACCTTGATTGTTCTGTTCCACAGCTTGCATTCTAATGTTGTGTTCTATTTCACTGTTACACGCTCACAACAGCAGAACTACTGACTAATTAACACCTGACAATACACCACTTCCTCCCTTTTCTGGGCTAATCTCATAATGACTGTGATAAACCACGTGATGAATTACAAGAGTGTGTGAAACCTCAGGATGCCAACTCGGGTTTCGGTGCACAGCCAGATGTTTTGTCCCACCTCAGCTTTAAATGCTCCCGACTCAACTGATGATCACTTAATCGTACTCTTTTATCCAGACCACTTATAGGTGAGACGCGACAGTCACTGCTGTGGTAAAGCAAAAAGCCCCCATCCTCTCCGAAGAGTTCAGCACTGGCCACTTCTGTGTGAACCGTGTGTGAAAGGGGTGGTGAGGGTCACAGTGATTAGGCCGTCGTGGGTTTGATTTCCAGTGCTTTTTTTGAGTGACAAATCAGCTACCATGCTGTGGTGAGAAGCTTTGAATACGAATGTCCTTACCCTCGTAATCTTCTGTACCATCCTCATTGATCTTACCGTCGATTTCATAGGCATACACTTCCCCGTACATCATCCAGTACGGTTGGAAGACCACATCTTTGGCCAGTGTCCAGCTGGGCTCCTCATTAGGGTAAAGAATGGCTTTCCTGGGCACGCCATAGCTCAGCAGGACTATAGCCATTATTACCACAATATAAAACATGTTGGCCACCTGGAAGAGATGAATGAAGCATGTGACTAATGTTATTATCATTACTTGAAGTGATATTCAATTTGTGTAGAACATTTACAGTGCACATATCTCTACTCTGGGGACCCTTAGTCAACACTGCTTTCTTACTTTGTTTTCATTTCATTCAACAATCATGTTGAATGAAAAAATTGACCCAGGTAGTACTATTTCATTCTGTGATCTGGATGTATGGATAATGGTAATTTTTTGTAAAGTAATTTTCCTTTTTTGGTTTTCCACTTATTAATAGACAGCTGGGGCCTGTGAAGACCAGTAGATCCCAGGGTAGATAATGTTGGAGGGTTGACTACACGTTCTGGCATTCTATCTTCTATGAACGTGTGCATGACACAAAACTGAAAATGTTCCATTTAAAACTGCATTATGTAACTTTATGTAATTTGGTCTTTGGCGGCCCCAAGTGGCAGCGAGGGGTAACCGTTTAATCCAGCTTTCTGTAGCTACAGCCAAGGCACTAGCACACTCGTTGCTATTTCGGAGCTGAGTGTCTGCGGCTTCTCAGTTTCTATTAGTCACTCGCTTCCCACCAGTGTACCTACCAGACTCAAACTTAAACTCCAACTTCATTGAGGTGAATGGAATGAATCTACAGTGGCTCAATGAAGGCGGATGGGCCAGTCTTCTCTGTTGCAGCCCCTCTTCATGAACTACACTGATAAGGCACTTATCATAATGCACATGATACAGCTTTAAATCTAGTATCACTTTAAAAAAGGGAAAACCACAGAATCCACATATCCTATGATCTTAGATATTTCATCCAATATTGGTGAACACAAATGATATTAGATCAGTTCAAGGCGGTCTATCACTTCAAAGTTTACGATTAAGATTTTTCAAAACCACAACATGGAGCACACTGGGAACCAGATAGGACATGCTAATGGTAAGACTGGTGACGAGGTTCTAAAACTGATGGGACCACTTAGGATAATATAGTGGGTTACCTGGTAACAGCATGTAGATGAATGCTGACTAAATGTGAATGTTCAGATTAATATGAAATTAAAACTAATATAAGAATTATTTGAATGCAAAAAAATATAATAAAAAAATTCTATTAAATAACAATCAAGGCATTTTTAGAAAAAAATCCTGTATGTTAATTGTACTTTACAATTAAAATGCTCATCATTATGGTTATAGAAAAGAACTCACCATTTTAGCAATCATCATGACGTATGGTCCTGCTTGCTGGTTCACAGCGAGGATATCTAGGAGTCGCACGTACCAGAAGATGATATTGAGACAATAGACAGTCCTCCCGGGGACAAAGGTGTCCTCTCGAGCCAATCTCAGGCCAAAGCCCACAAAGAAGGTCACGATGGCCAGAAAGTCAGACACATTGAAATAGTCACTGAACCACACTTTTATCTTTTGACTTATCTTTCCCGCTTCGGACATAAACATCTGAAAAAATAGGAAAAGAATAAAGCATAAGGAGGAGATGAGTTAGAGCACATGAGATACTTCTTTTAGGTTTTGTTCAGGTTTAGTTCACTTGCACTTAAGAATGATAAAAGCTAAAAAAAAAAAAGAAATCCCAAGAGGCCAGTAAAATCTTCTTACCCCAAAATCGGTTCAAAGACTATGTCGGGAACCAAAAGTGGGTTGAGAGATTAAAAATGGTCAGATGGAAAGAAACCGGGACCTATAAAGCTATTGTCTAGGTTATGCTGCAATATAATTCCCAAACTCCTTCCACATTGGTAGGCTAAATTATGGTGTGTTCACTCTGGACCATTTACCAATGGTAACCAACTACAGGAAATGACTCCAAAATTAAAGGTTTTATTGGTATAAGGAGACAGACGTCATCTGATAGCTAGTTATGCAGTTATGCATGCTTGGAAAACCTAGCTTAAGAAAATTAACTGAGGGAAAACTGCAGTCTGGACTGATGCTCATATTCAGCTATTTCTTCACGGCATCTTAACTGGTATGAACACCAGAGAAAGCAAATTATGGAAAAGAGCACAGACAAGTCCACCATGCTTAGCTGAAGTTACAGGGACTGGAATCGGATTAGTTTGGAATCTGATTAGTTTGACAGGTTACCAATAAACAAGCTACTTGGGAGTCCATGTGACTTTTGTTCACAAGACCTTGTTTTCGTGAATGAAACAAATACAAAAATTAACCAAAGTAAACTTTTCCACTATAGTTAGGCCCAAAGAGAAAACAAGGTGTAGGTGTGACCGCAGCCTAAAATACTGTAGCCTCGTAGGTGGGGAGTGTAAAAACAGGATATAATCTCTGATTAAGCTACATATTATTGTACAAATCTGATTGGAGCCTGAGAAAAAGTCTTCTGAGAACAAGTTTTAACGCCACTGCTCTACTTACCTCTCGGATTTTCTCGATGGCCGAGGTAAAGATGTAGAGGATGACTACCCACTCTTGAGGAGAAGGCCAATCAGGCATTTTCACCAGGACCACGTAGGAGTAGACCATTAAGAAGCCCAGGTAGAAGAGCTGACCGAGGGAGACACAACAAAGAAGACTCATACACAACTCAGATCAACAACATTAAAGACCCCATGAAAGGAAAAGACTCAACCATGAGGTAGTCTAAGGAGATAACCCTTAACTAATAGAAATCATGACCGAGGGGGAAACACACAACCAGAAGACATGGTCACAGACATAAAATTACTGTTCCTTTATTGCACGTGGCAATTAAAGTGTTTCTGATGAACTAGCCCTAAACAGCCAAACACACAGGCAGGAGTGAGGACAACCACTAAAAATTCAGCAAACAGTGCCAAAACAGGTAGGAATCCTATATGTACCACAATACACTATTTCCATACACAAAGTATATTGCTCAATAGTACTGTAAAGGTCAATTCAGTTAGGAAACACACACAGGCTTTCTGCTACCTCATTGCCACACCTAGGCTAAACTCTCACATCTACAGCTTGGTGCCAAGGTGAGTCTTTGTATGTGCTAGATATAAGGCCTTTTACTAAAACCTAAAAACTGAAGGTGAATTCTCTCATGCATTCATCTAATGGTCAACAACATACACAGTTACAAATAGAATTTGATCACAAGATGTGCACCTGCAGATATTTTTTTGCAGATGCCAAAATTTTGAATTCGTTTTTCAAATTTCTAGAAAGACTGTATAATGTAGACAGGAATTGTTCTCAACACAGTCCCAGAGAGGGGCCTCCTCTCTCAGACATATTTTTAGAAGAGGTCAACCAAGGCACTCAAAAGGGACTGAACCTCATCATGACACTTAGAGGCCCAGCGGAAATGGCAGGCTATTTGGTCCCGACTCAGAGCCCTTGGCTCTCAGTTGGGGGTTAGCTGTGTGGCACAAAGCTGTGTAGTCTTATCCTTCTCAAGCGAGATTCACAATACCTGGCAAAGTCATTCATCAGAAAGTGTGGGGGGGGGTTGCCTGAACGAAGGCTAAAATTACATTACAGTCATTTAGCAGAGGCTTTTACCCAAAGCGACTTACAAAGCTGATAGTTGACACTTGACACTGTGGGAATCGAACCCACGACCTTGAGAGTCTTACAAACTGTCCCAAATGTCCCAATGCAAATTAAACTGACATACCCAAAAATAAGTTTGGGCATTGGGAATTAGTTTAAGCTGGAATCACGGTAATACAATTCAACTTTTTTGCCAATATGTTTGCATCTGTTCCTATACAAAAACAAATACAAGCCATAGACATTCTTTTCCTCCCAAATAAACCACTTTCTGAACAAATCCCCTCTCAGCCCGTGTCTCTGCTCCTCAGGGAGAGTTCTCTGGGATCCACACTGCCTTTAACAGCGGCATTATTCACCAGACTTGACCACGTTCCGTTCCGCTCAGCGCACAGGATCGACTCTACTGCCTAACGTGGGAAAGTTTGGAAATGCGCAATGGTAAAGTGTATAGGCACAAACACACACACAGTCAGACAAGTCCTGTTTCTTGATGAAAGTTTGCTGAAATTGCTGAACCTTAACAGGTGACGTGTAAAGTGTTGGAAAATCAGGCATTAACCCTGGAGCAAAAGCTCATCTGTGTTGAGATCAGGACGGAGGCAAGTACAGCAGATGTAGATAAGCTCTGACATAGGCTACATTATGTAGAC
Organism: Hoplostethus mediterraneus; assembly: GCA_034670385.1. NCBI lineage: Eukaryota > Metazoa > Chordata > Actinopteri > Trachichthyiformes > Trachichthyidae > Hoplostethus > Hoplostethus mediterraneus. Next base: position 13,110,692 of record JAXDDW010000004.1, read on the forward strand.
TAGCTGTCCTGAGACACCTGAAAAACAACACGGCCCCTGCAAACAGACCTAAATGACAATGCCTGGGTTCCTGAGAACCAGCCTTGGGCCTACATATATGTATATGCATGAATGAGTGACAAAAGATGAGTGAGTGTGCATAGTTGAATGTGTGTGTGTGTGGCTTAAATATTACTGTTGCAAGTCTCTCTAGTTAAGTGTGACAGCTAACTGCACAACCTTGCGTGTGAATCCAAAGCGGACAGTCATTTTAACTGAGTAGCATGTAGAATGGTGTGTGTGTGTGTGTGTGTACTGGAAGTAAGTTTGCATGTATTGGGTGTATGTATTCATATGAGTGAGTGCTCATCTCCTGCATACCGTGTTGGACCAGAACTTGACAATGGGAGCGTGGTAAAAGGCATAAATCTTCCTGGTCAGGGGCAGCTTCCTGGAGCGAACGTGCGTCTCCGTGTCGTTCTTTACCTCCACGTGGTCGTGGGCTCTGGCCTCTTTGAACACATCCTGCAAACAGAGGTTTCATAGGCAAGAATGTAAAGAGGGAGAGAGAGCAAATAAGAGTGAGAAAACGAAAGAAAAAAAGATTTGAAAAAAGCAAAGCAAATAAGAGAAATTGAAAGCACAAAGCAGTGAATGTAATAATATGTAACATTTTCAAATACATAAATGTCCATTTTGCTACCCTCTATAGCCAACTGATGTTAGACAATAGTGGTTCAACACAGTTCATCACATTTCCTGTTCTAACCAACCGGTGTCTGGTATCCCCCCCTCCCCTGGGAAAAATCATCTGGTGCACAGGAAGTGATTTTCATGTTTTATGTTTCTGGCAGCAGAAACATTAATAGGAATTAATAGAAGTAGAACTTGGTAGTTACACTGAGAAACAATAGCCACCATGGCTGAACAGACAAAGAAAAGACTGGCAGCTACAGAAAAAGACGTCACTGTGTGATCTCTGGGATGTGCAGTGCAAAAGCACCACAGCAATGACCACTTAGCACCCAAGATGTCATTTAAACCACAGATTTTGTGCATCATAACTTGAAACAACAGCTATTATGCATCTAACAGAGTATGGAAATGTCAGAAAATGTAAGCAAAAGAAAAAGTCAAAGAAGGAACAAAAGATTGGACAAGCATACGAAAAAAAGAAAAGGAAAAAGAGGGACCAAGTGAATCTAACCATTTGGATATCATCCGCTACGCTCTGGAAGTTGTGTTCACTGTCCTCCATGGTCATCTGGTGGTCATCCTGGCTCTGAGGGATGTGAGCCATCTCAGCCTTGGATTTGTATTCCAACAGTAGGATGGCAGGAGGCACCAAGATACTCAGGATCACCTAGAGACAAACACACACAAACATGGGTGGGTACTGCTCTATTTGTCAGGACACTCCTTTGACTTACACTGAACCACCAATGTATTAAATGCCTAAACCTAATTCTGACCCTAAATCTGACCCCAGAGCATTTTCAATGTCCTTACAGATAAACACAAAGTAGTCTTGTGAGGACTGTCAGAACAGTGAGGGCTTTTAGGAAACACAACTACGCTGTTAGCGCCACACAAAATTAATACCTCCCAGTTTTGTGGCCTGTTTTGAATGGTGCTCATGATCAGTGTACTATATAACTCAGTTTACAGCCTGCTGAAGAATTTCCCACAATGCAGCAAAAATGTAAAAACATCTGATCGTATTGCTCACCCAAAACAAAGAGAGTACATTTATTCCATATTATGATTTAAGATTCCAAAACCAAATATGAGCCACTTTAAAACCTCAACAGGATCTGGCAACCGATGCAGGAAGAGGCCGGTGAGCAAATCAAGCAGCAAAATGACTCCTTTTATTTTCAATAAATTGGCACATAGTTCCAGTTCTGTGTCATTTGTGATTTGTATGACATCAACACCTAATGGAAAAGTCACACAAAGCTTGAAACGTATTCATCAATGTGTCAGTTGCGCATCAGTGATGAAGCTGTTGTTCTTAACTTAAGAGGTCATGAAATGATGCTGCACCTTGTACCAGGAGTTTTTGCGCATGTTCAGCCGCCCCATCCACATGTCTGACAGCAGCATCTGGGTGCAGGTATGAGCCACAAAGGGCCGTAGGTGGGAGGAGACGGCCAGCTTCAGACAGGTGGAGTTACTCCAGTTCTTCAGCTCGTAGGTCAGCAGCTTCATGGACATGGTCTCGTCCTGCCGGAACGACTGCTCCAGCAGGTCCACCGCCAATGTCCCAAAGTCACTAGAAAACAGCCGCAATATTTATCAATTACATTTATTTAAAAAAAAAAAACACACCAGGAATTCTGTTGCTATACTAACATGGGTAGGAAATTACCACTAACTGGACAATTTTGGGATGAACCAACTATTGTCATCACATAGAAAACGTTTATTTCCTGCCGTTTCCTGTTGATCACACTGGTGATAATACCACCTACCTATTCCTCAGTAAAAGCCACGGAAAACTTACTTTGAGTACTCCTTGAGCTCATCTGACGTGTCGTCCACCACATCGCTCTTCTTGGCCTCGTAGCCCATGGAGCGACAGAGCTTGCAGGCCACCAGGGCCTTGGCCATGTTCTCCTCACCGTGCTGCCAGAAGAACAACGACATCTTCTGCCGCTTCATCAGCACGGCCCACACCAGCAGCTCGTTGAACGGGTAGGGGAACCGTCGTGTCTCCGGGTCGTCTATGTCGACAATTTCTTCCTTGCTCCTCTTTTTGCTCTGCTCAATGGAAGACTCCAGCTGACAGGAGGAGGGAGAAAGAGGGTTAGGAGGAGACAGGACACTGATTGCAGGTGTGTGTGTGTGTGTGTGTGATTTATTTATTCCCCCCCCCCAGATGCAGTGACAGCAGACTTTTTGTACCTCCACCTATATATCTTCGCAACAAGACAACGCAGAGCCACGAGAGCAAAAACAACCTGTGGGGCCATCAGACAAAAATGATACTTTACCTCAGTTGGTCTGAAGGTTGGTACTATAATTAAAGACCAACTCTGTTGCGTGTGGGTATGGCCTAGTGCATGGGCTTATATGCATGGGTCAACAACACCAAGACTATTTTGAACATGCACAGCAATTTTCATGCATACTTGCATTTGGAGGCATGTTATGTTCCAGTCTATTGTCTGCCTTGTTCCTTTAATTGAAAGATGGGAGCTTACCTTGGGTTTGTATGGCTGTGCGGTCTTGATGAAGTGGTTGTGCCTGGTCTTCTCCTTCTTGTCAGCCTGGATGCTAAAAGACTCATGACTTTTCCTCAAATTTGAGCCAGGACCTGCTGTGTGGCGCCCAGGACCTCTGTGCAGGACACACAAATACATTTTCAGATTTGGTTTATTTGCATCCACTGAAATTAATTTTAAATTTACACTGGATTCAGTAAGTGCAATTAAAGGTTCATCATGATTTAAGGACTGTTATGGAAAATAATAATGTAAGTGTGTTACTAATGTATGAATGTATAAGTGTTGTCACAGCTAGTGGAAAACTACTGAGATAAGAGGAATGTGTGTGCGTGTCATTTACTCCTTGACCTAGGAAATCACAAGGATGAGCAGGTCATGGTGTCAAAGGATTGTACACGATTGTTTAACTAACCTTCGATCAGACCAGATAGGAGGGGAAAACACATTTATACATTAGAGATAGATTAGAGACTTCATCATACTAACATAGTGACTATGTAGTCACTATGTTAGTATGTTACATAGTAGTAACATGGAGTTTGAACCTGCATGATTGTCCTAGAAAGACCCCATGACTGAAGGAGATTTCAACATCCCATTACATCAGTCACGTGTATAAAAGGTATCTGCTCAACTGAATTCCTCAGCTCATTCTGCATACACCTCGGTGTGTGTGGTTTCAGCTCTGCTTGCAAGCATTAAAGGCCTAAGAGACGAGGGTCTCTGACGAATATTGTGTTATAGCTTTATTGAGCTGCTCTCACCAACTAGACAAAGTGCAATTGACTTAAATTGCCATGACAGGACTAAGAAAGAAAACAAAAAAGAAATATAAATATAACATAATATGTTACATTTGCTTCACTAAACTAGTGATAATCAGATGAAAGTATAATAGTCAGCTAAAGCTGCTGTAATAAACACACCCTGTGTTTGCACTGCATCATAGACACAATGGATTGTCATTGTAGTTCACTAACCCTTAGGGCTTGAAAGGGTTAAATCTTGTTCAAGAAAGATTTCCATGGGCGGATCACCTTAATATTAACATCATATGGAAAGGACAGTGACATAGTTTGTCCCGTAGCTCCTAAACCACCAGGAGGCTCCAAGAAGTACAACGGCTCCAACTTACCCTACTGTGGCCATGGAGATTGTTGTAAATGATCCGGAAGCGTTTCCTGGTGTAGTTGCACCTGTATGTCCCGCCCATCAGGTACTCAATGACCAGGCCAACGTCAATCAAAGTGATCTTATAGTTTGGGGGAAGGTTACCCTGCAAGAAGTTACAGCAATGATATGAGCAATGGAATCGCCTTTAGGTGACATCTCCTGCCATCAACCGATGAAATGCTGAATTGGACTGATTACCTGTTTGACATCCCGAACCAGGTGGAGGAGAGTTGGGTTGTTGGGAGGTTGCTTCTAAAATAGAGGAAAGGAAGACAAAGAGTTAAAAACTATAGTTACCATACTTCCCATTTGAGTATTTACAGTGTTGCATAAAGCTTTGTGTCTATTTGTGTGTCCATACATTCATTTGTATGCGTTTGTGTGTGTTCAAGTCTGAGTATGTCAGTTAGTGTTTCCCCACAATTTGGCAAAGTGGAAAGGCCTCTGAAACACCAACATCCCTCATTTAGAAATGATGGCAGCTCCTCTAGGTAGAGCAGGGTGGCCTACCTCCCTGTACCTATACCTCCTGTACCTCCCTATAACCTGTACTTAAATTTATAACCTGTACTTATAACTTTGTACTTTATAACTTGTACTTATAACTTTGTACTTTTTCTATTATATTTCTTGTGTTTTTTAAATTATGTCTGTTAATATTGTATTAGCATTAGCGTAAGGTGTCGGAGAGACACAAGAATTTCATTGCCTACTTTTGCTTCTTGTGAATGTTATGCATATGACAATAAAAACCTTGAACCTTGAACCTCCCCTATTCAACCATTAGAGGCACATTGATGTGTGTGCACGTGTGTGTGTGTTTAAAGACTGTTACCATGTTGTAGAGCTCCTCCAGACGGTTGATGGTGAGGAAACGGTGCATGCTCACACCATTTTCTATAAGCAACTTGACAAAGTCCACCCTGTCCATCACTAGTGCATCTAGCATTGCCTGCTCCAGAGAGCCCACCTACACACACACAAAGAAAAACAAATCATGATGAAGCATTATTAAGCAGAGAAAGAAGATACAGGAGAGGACTGAAAATAAAATAAAATAAAAAATAAAAACCCAACCCCAAACAAATATTATCTTCCCTTTCCATTCACGCAAGATCCAGGACTTCCCAAATCAAAAAAAAAATCAAAAAAAAAAAATCAATATAACCACTGAGGGCTGCTTATGAAGAAGACTCTAATAGGGTTCATGTTACAGTCAAGACGAATGGTTCATGGCAGCCAGCCCAAGTTTGGTCCCCTGGCTCTTCTGACTGCAGTTTCTGGGCAGCAGAGATGCTGGGGTTATTCTGGGCAGGTCTAAAGGTTTGGGTCCAATGTTAAGCTAAGCAAATATTCCTGAAAGCTGTGGCTTGCACAGACACACACACAAACAAACACACAGACGTACCAGGAGCTGCTGTCCGTACACAAACACATGATTCTTGGCAATGTCTACGCGGTCCCAGGCCAGAGTCAGGACAAGCTGATCGAAGGCAGACGCATTTGTGCCTGGAGTAAAAGTAGAAAAGCACACGCGCGCACACACACACACACACACACACACACACACACAAATATTAATCCCCGGCAAGTAAAGCCACATTAATGGTGTATTTCCTGTTAGCTAACCAGCAGGATTAGATGTGGTTCTATCCAAGTAGAGTAGGACACAGGGAAGTAATACAGTCAATTACACTCTAATACAGCAACACAGAAGATTAGACTACAAAATAAATAAATAATCTGGGCTGCTGGTCTCTTCAACAGTAATCTGGTTTATTGTCTCATATGAATTAAATGATCATACTGTATATTCACTGTAAACAGAATCATCCAATGTTGGCACTGTTTGAATGTCTCATCCTTTAAAACAGAACTGAGTTAAACGGGACACAAATAACTCTCAGCATTTGTTTGGACTCAGATGGTGTCAGATACGTTTTCAATCGCAGCCAGTGAACTAAGCAGACTTTTAAATAGACTGCCAGATAGCTCAGTCCATCTGCCTGCCTCTAAAAATCCATAGTTGAAAAAGGGGGATGTGTTTCATATTTTGAGTTAACAATAATGATCCCTCCAAAACTGACCACTAACTTTCTAGCCAACTAAATGTGTTGCCTTACATCCTGCATGCTCTAAGTGATAAATTAATTCAACCCTATCAGGAAAGGGGAGGATCTATCCCATTCATTAGCCTTTTAAAGACTTGAAAGCCTTTCTTTCCTCCAGGGTCCTATTGAGGACGAGTTACTGTTTCACCAAGATGAATGCACCTTTGCCAGCCAAATATTTGCTGTGCAGGCGTCTCAGCCTTTTTCACTCACAATCCTCAGTGTCTGAACCCGTTTCTCCACAAGATCAATCAGTTTAAAAAGTTGCCCTGGGTTAGTCGCTAACACATTCCTGGCTTTTGTCTCAAAAGAGAAGTAACAGGAATGAGGGTGGACAGCCAGCACAGCACTGATTAGTAGAGTGTATGAATTGTAAATAGAGGACAAATACAAGCCTCTATTCATTTTGTGACACCTAGGGTGTTGAAACAACTGCAGGTCAAATAAAATGTCAAAATGCAGAAGAGGGCGAGAATAAAATAGCACAGGTACAGAACCATAACAACATAAGGGGAACAGAGTACGGATTGTTCAATATACGTGAATACCCAACAGCCTCTCCCTCTCAGACAGACTGCAGAGAGAGGGATAAGACAGCCATGCAGAAAAAAAAAAGGAGGAGAAAAAAAAAAAGACTGACAGTGTTGAGAGAACGAGGCCCTGTGAATAACGGCAACATGATCTCAGGAACACAAAAAGAAGGGCACACAGGGGGGACTCTGTTCTCAAAACATATCTATATCGATATGAAAACACAACAAAGTCTCAAACTCTCAACTTTCCGACGCCATCAACCTTCTGAATCCTAACACTGCAGCATATGAAGAGATTGAACCAATGTATGTAACGTTTGCCCGTAGGACAAGGTTTACCAAAGAAGTAGGAAGAAGAGTGGAGTCCTCTACTAACCTTTGAGTAATGCCCTCAGAATGGCCACGTCAATGTCCTGGTGATCCTCTGAGCTGATGTGAAACACAGTGATCTGTTTTCCAAGGAAGAGGATAGCCCGCATCATTATTTTCCCACAGACAACATGCTGATTTTTTAGATTATCTGATGTGGCATCCAACTAGCAGTGGGAATTCAAACTGCTTTCACTGACGTTCAACTAAAAGACATGAGACTATCTGAACTAATCCAACGATGGAAATACAGCAAAACTGTATTTGACAGATGTAGGTCTCAGCTGTTCCTCTGCCGTTGGTTTAATAAATTGGTGACTCTAGTATAAATATAAAATGTAGAATTGATTTGACCATATAAAGTAAGTGTGTATTATAACATATTTGACTTGCTAATGTTGTTGTAATCTAGGAATTTAAGCTTATTCTGCTCTTGCACTCATTGTAAGTCACATAGGAGCGTAAGTAAAATGCCTAAAACGTGAAATGGAAAAAATCTAAATCCTAAACATGCTAAAGGTAATATGAAAGCCTGGTGGTCAAAATGTGAGTGGGCACAAGTTTACCAGTTCTTTGCTTTTCATGCACTCCATCAGAGTCTGGAAGAGATGGATGGCATCGCTGTGGCTGAAGTTGAAGGTTTTCTTGATGGTTGCGATGATGTCAGCCTCCACTCCATCAGGAAGACCTCTGTAAAGGAAGGTTATAGTTACACTCCCACTGTGCACCACACTGCTCAAACACACACACACACACACACACACACACACACACACACACACACACACACACACACACACACACACACCACAATAGAATATTGTATGTACATACAGTGGGGTCCAAAAGTCAGAGTCCACTACCAAGATAAATATTTTTCAACATCAAGTGCAGCAAGTTAAAGCAGAGGACCATAATAATTTAGTCAATATCTGGTATTAGTTGTTAAAAGACCAAAACAATTCACACTGTGTATTAGGAGGATGTTAATATTTTAATTAAATATATGGTGACAACAATTTGAGAGAACCAAATGGTGAGCCAACAAAAAGCGTTTCTCAAAGATGTAAAATTCTTTATTTGTATTAATACTAAATTATGTATTCTTGAATAAGAAGTGGTAGTGGACTTTTGAACCCCAGTGTATGGAGAGTGATTTAATCTACACAATGGCTTAATTGTTAGAGAGACGATCCCGTAACTAGAAGATCACAAGTTGGATTCCCCAACAGCCTATCGGGCCGTCCTTCCGCATGATTACTGAAGCCCTAGCTGCTCACTAATAAGCTGCTTTGGATAAAAGCCGAATATATAAAAGTTTTGACCACAGTCCCGTATATTTTCAGGTCCCGTAAGATGTTCATGAATGTGTCTTGGCAATATTGGTGCAGAGATATAACATTTATTGTACTTGGCAATTACAATGATTCTGATTCTGGTAACACACAACTTGGCAGAGTGTCTGCGAAAAAGATCAGTGACGTTATCTAGCGTCTGTACTTCCCAGTGCGTCTGTGTGTGTGTGCCCTACCCTCCGTCCTCGGTCTGCTTGTGGACGTAGGCCAGTATGTCAGCAGCGCGGCCGGTCCCCTCACATACCACCACTGGGACAGGGGGGCTCTCCTGAAGGTACTCCAGTACAGTCGGGATCACATTGGGCCCCCCCTCAAAGATCAGGGCCACCACAGGAACACCCTGACCAATACCTACAAGTATGTACACACACACACACACACACACAGCCTGCTTGATTATTCCTTTCAAGTCCAAGCCCATTCATCGAATACTGTCGCACCCCAGTAACAGTTTGTGGTTGAGATGCTAACAGCCCAGCCAGTTATCTCAGCGTGTCAGCCTTGTAAAGACAAACTGACTATAACGATTACACCTCATCGGAAGGGTACGTCTTTGTGGAAGTCATGATAATTCACTTAGGTGCAACCAAGATGGCTGCCATAGAATTCTCCTCATGTTCACCTAACATATGCAAGCATGCCTTAGAATTTTAACTTTCACTTTTGTTTTCACATCGGGAGGCTCTGTTGGATTCGATGCAGCACTAAAACTAAATTAGGGCTTTCTGATGTTTGACTCAAATACTCCTAACGTCAATACAGCGATGGGAAAATATGTCATATTAAAAACAAAGAATAAAACAAAGTAGCTGGCTGGAAAGACGTCAGTAACCAGTTATGTATATAGTTATGGTTATCAGTAATTTAACAGGGTAAGCTTGGTATTATGGATGGGAAACCATTAGTAGATCAGTCAGGTGATGCAGGCACCTTCACTCAGGTGTATATTTTTGTCCATCGCAAAACACACATGCACAATGTCACTACATGATCAGAAGAAGATGCCCCACCCTTTTCTGCGTCTCTACACTGATCTCATGTAGTCCACTGTCTCTCTATGATCCAAACAGTGGAAAAGGTTTCTCTTACGTGCGTGTATTCTCTGGAGATTGATGTGCTTCTCCAGCTCCCGGCGCAGTTTGACCTCAGCGCCGTACTTGCCCACCGTGCCATCATCCACCAGGAGGAAATGGGAATGGAGGTTGTTGAGAACGTTCAACTTGCTGAGAGGGTTCAGTAGGGTCTGATATGGAGCGATTACCTGTGGGGGGGGGGGGGGGGGGGGGTTGGAGATTATTTGTAATATTTGTAAGATTATTTGTTTATAATACGGGGCAGAGAAGTGAGGTTAGATGTGAGATTGTTGGATTGCGTCTTACGTCTCTCCCGATGAGATCGTTCCTGTTCTCGATGACCCCCCAGGGAGCGATCCCGATAGTGCAAATTTTCTTCGATGATCTGGAACAGTGCTCTTTCAGAGCATCACCCACATGCTTTGCCACACCTTTGGGGAGGATGCGAGACTCAATCAATAAACTATGCCCAACACTGCTTTTATCACCCTTTAGACAAAACAGTGTAAGCTTTTATCACTCCTTTAACCCTTTGCCACTCCAAAATATACCCCACCTTAAAATTCTGATCAGCAATTTGGAGTTGAAACACATAAAGTAACCATTGCGTTCAAAAAATTCATGACCAAAGGCATGGAATGAATATTTAGCTCTAGTTGCTATAGATCACATCAACCAAGCTCGTGTAAAGAAACTGCGCTCTCCTTATACATGGATGGACAAGACAGCAGAGGCTCGGTCACCAAAACGTCCAGTCTGCGCCCACTTCACATGCAACCCGTGGGAAAAGTCACATTCGATTACATTAGTCCTGGAGTCGTGCACCACAATCCTCAGCTAATGAGTACCATGGATACTACAGTCATTTGTGTGCCAGGAGTACATCCCAACTGGCCAGGGTGCAAGAGACGCATTAGGAGTAATCACTGCTCTGGGTAATTGACCCTGTGAGTAATGATTTAAACACTATGATCAGACCGCACCATCTTCACACTACAGTGTGGCTGCAGACACACCTCGGCAGTGACACACAGCCAAATGACACACTTAGAGCCTGGTATTACAACTTCTGCTACATCAGCACACTGATAAGAGAAAGCTTTGTGGGTGGCAACCTGATGCATATCTACGCCCTCGTGGTGGCTGTATGTGGTCGTGTAGGGTGTGGATGTTCTCCTTTCCTGTCAATCTACAATCAATATCTCTATGGGCGCAGGGTGGAACATGAGGGTTACTTGGCTGCCATGTGCATAACATATTATTTCCATTAGACTCCATTCAAATTCTGCTGGCTAGTAAGGACAATTTCACCTGTGTTGACCCCTCCGGTGAGGATCCAGGCCCCGGTGGTGACAGCAGCTTTGATCAGGCCCTTGCCCACCACCTGCTTGATACGCGGGTGCAGCTCAAAGTTTTGAATTCCCCCATGGACTGAGATGAGGATCTTTGGAAGCTCCATCTGCCATTCTTTCAGCATCAGACGCAGGATGCTCTCCGGCCGCGAGTCGTGGGACAAACGCACATACTGACCGCATTCATAAAAACAGACAAACATGCGGACAGAGACACGCACACGCACACACACACACACACACACACACACACACACACACACACACACACACACACACACACACACACACACACACACACACACACACACACACACACACACACACACACACAGAAGGTATTAGAAGCTGGCCAGAAGTCCCTGTCATGCCTGGTTATCTATGGAGTGAGTCGGTGTTGTAACTCTCATGGCCTGGGCTAACATGAAAATTAAGAGAAGGATTTCCTCTAATTATTCTGTTGCTTAAAGATTTGGTTCTATTGTGAAATATGGAGTGCCAGAAATACACACTTTTCCAATGATCCTTTCCCTGAAGGGCTGTGGAGGCTACACCATTTTTCTATCTTTCATTATGTACAACAAGAAATTCTCAAGTTATCTGAGAAATCCTGCCGCTCGAATGACCCCCACAGGGCTCAAACTAAGTAAACTAAGTCTCATCATGGGACCAAAGCCAATATTCCAAACACCTTCCGAAGATTGTGCTAACACCCCATTTTCACGGTTCTTGTCTCAGCGATCTAAGATTGATGTAACAGGGAACAATTTGCCTTCCTACCTTGGCTCTGTAGGAGTGGGACCCTCCCTGGAAGTTGACGACACCATAGGCGTCAGTGGGGCTCTCCTCTGTGTGTTTTTCCACCGACCACTCCTCCACCTCCGGCAGGGACGGGTTGGGGTTGTCACCCAGCTTCACGTCCGAGTACTTCATCGGCAGGCTGGCCGTGAAGCCAACATGCTGCCGCACCAGCCGCCCACAGCAGCATCTGATGGGAACCAGAGTCGCATTATTTATATTAAGTATAATTTATATCCAGTTTGTCTTGGTGGCAATGTTGCAGAGACATATCAACAACAGAACATCCTATAATAATAATAATAATAATAATAATAATAATAATAATAACAACAACAAATTTTATTTCACACATCTTTCATTTAAAGCAACATCAGGCACCACACAATGTGGAAAAAAAGTTTCCATGTTGGCTCTTCAGCTCGCTGAAAACACTTTGTTAGCACTGATAGCATTGCTCAGTGAAACCAACATGGACTTCTCATCACAAAGAAGCTCATTAACTTAGCAGTACCTAGCAGTAGCCCTAGGCACACCAGCAATGTTGATAAGCGGTTTCCCGGTAAATGAAGTTTACTTCCTAGTGGAGATAAATGTGTTGGTTCGGTTAAATAACAGCCTAAGAGTCAAACTGTCAGGGAGCTAATATTGATTTTATGATGGCAGATTTCCTGGTCTAGCGAATGTCCATTCTAAAAAGTAAGATGTTTTTAAGGAATATTTCAAGGTTATGTGGATTGCAACCATACGGGAACCCTAGAAGGTCCTTTAGGTTCAAGGTTCAAGGTTCAAGGTTTTTTATTGTCATGTACACAACGTTCACAGAAGCAAAAGTGTGCAATGAAATTCTTGTGTCTCTACGACACCTAACGCTAATGCTAAGACAAACAGACATAATTTAAAAAACACAAGAAATATAATAAGAAAAAGTACAATGTTAGGAAAGTACAATGCTAAGGTTATAAAGTACAATACTAGAAGTACAGAGTTACAAAGTACAAGAGTTATAAGTACCAGTTATACTATAAAAATAATAATCAAGTATAAGTATATAAGTTATAAAGTGAAGCAGAGTGTAAAATAAAGTGACCTTGAGGTAAAGTGGCCTGTTTAATATATTCAGATACACTTGTACCACACAGGATTAATACCTCACATCAACATCCCAAACCAACATTTTCCAACTCCCAAACTTAAGCGTTACAATATACCTTATCAATTAAAACGTAACACTTTATTCCTGATGAACAACCATGATGACAAGGTTTGACAAATATATTTGTTATGGTGTAGGTTAACCATATTTTAGAAAGTGTTATCGTGCTGTTTTAAAAGTGCCATATAGATAAAGTTATTATTCGGGTTATTAAGTCTACATGCCTGGTTTCTCTCAATGTCTGAGCTCCCTTAAGTTACCTTAGGTGAGAATGTGTATCCTGACACACAAAGCCTGGAAGTTAATTGTTTCCTGAGGAGGGGAGGGGTGTTATACAGTGGAATTACACTGGAGAAGAATTTCCCTGCTAGGTTTTTCTGGTGTAACAGGATGGAATGGACTTTCTCAGGTTAATCCTGTCAAGCAGTAGAGTGAGATAGGATGACAACCAAACAAATACTTACCGCACCAACTGTTGGCAGATCTGGCATCCTGGAAGGCATCTGGGAGGAAAAAAACAATCAAAACCAACATCATTCAACTGGATAATCAATCACCAATTTAAAAAGAAAAAAAAAGTACACACCAACTAGTTACAATACAGGCCCAATGTGCAACGTGATTTTTCCAAGACTACAGGAAACACTGAGTTGTTTGAGGACATTTAGGAAGGTTATCTGTCAACTGGGCAGCCAGCCCGGTTAGATTGGCCTTTAACCAAGAGAGTTATGAAACCTGCTAAGTGGGCTCTCACTTTGATCGCAGTCATACGCCTAGTGTTACATGGGGCTGCATTCGCCAACTCCTCTGGATCATCTATGAGCAGCTGTCCATAGTTAGTTGAGAAAAGCCAGCGGCAAATAATTGATGTAAATGAAAACATAGTGAAAAGAGTAACTAAGTGACAGTGGCAGAGAGGAATGCGTCTTCTTGAAAGTGTAACTAAAAACAGAGATGGTTAACACACACTGGGGTCTGCTGAATATTCCATGACTGTGGGAAACTACTTTTTACATCAAATCAACTAGAATTTTACAAAAAGAAACATTTTTTTCCTAGTTCTTCATGCCAAGCCAATGACAGCCCACCGTGCAGCTCAAGCGCTGATATGTCAAATTCCAGCACGTTTGCGAAGAAATCCTACTATACTCAACAGTTCTCTTCCTTTACACACAAAATGTTATTTTTATACGGCAGGGATGTAATTAAAGACAGAAGAAAAACAAGGGAAAAAAGGAAATCGGGATACACCAATAGAAATAAATGGGGGGGTTGTGTTGAGAAAACCCTGAAACAAACAAAAATAAATACGAAACATCATCCCTAGTACTGGAAGAAAATATAATGCAACTGTTCATCATTGGCCCTGCCTCTCACTTGGAGCTGTAATTACAGTGATAGACATAAACAGTAAGATCATGAGGGAACAGCCTCATTTACCCTTTGGAGAGTAGTGGTTAGGGTTTAGGCTTACCTTGACACACACCATACAATTACACTGTTGGCCATCTGCCCTGTGGTGATGACCGTGGCCATCACCACACGACAGACCAAGTCTAAGCTGGGGCCGACGCACAAACACATACCTGTGGGGGTCTTTTGACACTGGAAGTATGTACACACATTCCCTCTTGGTGAAAGTGCTTTCTATCCAGGGTTTCTGGGACTGTGGAGAAAGAGAAAAAAGTAGCTGCATGGTGAACAGTGGTCAGCTGACAGTGTTGATGCGCTTCATGTTTGTATCTATTTTTGTACTATGTTTGCTTTTAACAACTCTTAGTTGTTAAGCAAAACGTCGCTTGGAGGTATTACAGAAATACAGCAAATTCATGCAAACGTATTGACATTACACACACTAGTTTCACAAAGACAAGTTAAGAAGAACACAAGGATAGATCAAATAACAAACGTGGAATTTTCAGACCACAAAGTGGCAAGTTGTCTGCCTTCGCTCTATAGCAGGTTAGTACATGCTTTTCTCTGTAATTAATGAACTCCAAACATCCTAAAATGGCAAAAGGGAGCTAGTGACCTCTTAATCCAGGATTTAGTCTATGAAAATCAATGGGATTAGGAGGAGGCTCAATAAAATACTAAATAAAAAGTACAAAAACAGCACTACAGTTGAGGAGCCGTGCTAGCTGGTGCTGTTTGGCAACATCTAAGATCACAAGCAATACATAATAACCTCGTACTGTAGCGTGGTATTGTAAAAACAAGGATTTATGTCACAAGAATTTTCAATTAATGCAGCATGCCTTATTGTTCTTCCAATAAAGCTCAGAGGGACCTACGAGCGATTAGTGCCATTAATCCCTCTGGGCAAAAAGAGGCAAAATTATGAACCTCTCCACACTAACCCACCAATGCCTGAGAAGATTACCCAATACAGTACTTTACACCAAAGCCTTTCAGCTATTCCTGTAGTTCAACAACAATGGAATTACAACAACCAGGAATGGAAAGGTTATGAGCCCGCTAGCCTGCCACTAGTCATTTTCTGCTGGGCCTAGAGGGAAATTATCCTCACTAGCCAAAGGAAATAGTATGGAGACAGAAGTGAATTACCCATACCTCAAGCCCAATGATTCCCATCGCTATCACCAACATTTCTGTCTCTAGCGCACAAATTTCCATGCCTAACTACAAACATTTTTTGTTTCGGTTTTACAGAAGCATTAAATCAAACCGGTCAGTCCACCACTTGACCAGTGGAAAGGAGCCATTGCATATGTACCTGGATGTCCTCCTCTTCATCTCTGTGTTTAAGGGCTTTGTACAGGAACATACCAAGGCTCCTTCACGCATCGCCTGGACAAACCGCAGTCACCGTAGCCTCTCCTGAGCACTGGATCATCAGCTACAAAGCGAATTCTCTTGCCCTCTCTCTGACACACACACTACTTTTCTTTCTATCTTTCTCTGTAGATCTTCTTGTGATTTCCACACAGGTCTCAAAGTCTATAGCAGTGCTGGTACATGCAGAACCAGCCTCAGTTAAAAGCTGAGTGATCAGTGTGAGGTTGCAGCCTCCAAACTCCATCCACTGTTAATCTGTAAGAAGCCACTCAGGGGCCTGATGAATGTGTCTGGGACAACCTAGATATTATAGTTAGGCCAGGGAGAAAGAGAGAGGAGGGAGGCGGGGGTGTGGGAGAGGATTAGTGGATGGGCAGAGGCCTCAATGATATACACCTAGTTGTCTACTGAATACACACCACCAACCGTGATTCATACACACAAAACATCCAACCTACACCCCCGCCCCAGGTAGGCCCAACACTTACGCCTCCAAGATGCCTTTATTATTTTGGACCTTTTATTCAAGAGGAAAGAGCTACAAGGTCAAACCAAAGGCAGGACAGGGAACTAGTCTTTTGAGCCACTGGCCACAGCAACTGATGGATTCTTAACCAGTCAAAATGGTTTTTAGAATATAAAAAGGAACCTCCAAATGATTATTGGCACCTGTCAAGCTGGCTGGTAGAGCATAATAACTTACCAGTCATAATTTAGTAGCAGCTGGCAGGTGGTAATTCCCTGTCTTGCTAAAATGCATTTTTATGTTTCCATCATTTTAGCCTGGATGTTGCATCACCTATTCCAATTTCATCTGGTATGGAGGCTTGGTGAATCTGACAAATTAAGGCTACTTTGGGTTCCTTGAGTACCTTCTTTGTGCTTTAGTGGCGCTGAACAATGTACTAAACTCATATTAATGCAATATGCAAGAATACTTTCACGTCACAAAGGCTGCAATTTGAATGTTATTGAATTAATTTCACAAAATTAATCAATATATAATACAAGGCAATTAGTGATCAGCGGGAGATCCAGTTGGAAACCCCATAATGCCATATGTTTATGCTAGCACAATAGGTAATGTGTTACCACAATATAGGCCTACCACTGTCGTGGGGCTACTCAAATTGTTTAAACTACATCAAAAAGATTTTTTCAATCATTTTTTTGACAAATATATTTATTGGCATTTTTAGTTTTTTCACAATCATCCCATTTTTTCAATCATAATTGTCTTCATTCAATTTTTGCTCAAAATACTGTGATAATATCAAACAGTGAACCCAGTATAGTGAGCTGAATGAGCTATTTATTTTACAAGCACACATCCAGAAGCTAATTTCTGGATGAATGCCTTTGCTAACAAAAAGCTTGTCTCATTTAGATCAAGCTTAATCTAACAAAGTGTTAATGAAGACATTATAGCAGGGCTGTGCTCTGCTAACCTGTAACCATGGTACCTGAGAATGTCAGGCAACAAAAGACTCCAGCGCCTTAGAGCCCCTGCCAAAAACACACGCTCTCACTCTCTCTCCCACTTCCTACCGCCCTCCCTCTTCCTCTCTGGTTTCTCTCGCTAAGCTCCAACGCAGCGCAAGTTTTATGATCACTCTGTTCCTGTTGGAAATAAAACACCCCACCTTTTCCATCTCTCTTGGGTCAACAATTTAGGATGCTGGGAGGGTTTACGGGCAACAATGGCGCGTGTGTGTGTGTGTGTGCGCGTCTGAAAGTGTGAGTGAAAGTGTTTCTAGGAGCAAACATCAATTTTGATCAAATACTATCATTTTAGTTGCCTTACAGTCTCATCGCTCTCCCTCTCTCCCTGCCTGAACCCTTTCTTTCCCCTCCTTTATTCCCAGCCATGTACCAAGGCAAGCCCAGTCTGACGCAATAAGAGATGAGATAACATCTGGCTTGGCAATTCTCTTACCCATTAGAATGGGTGAATGCTGTGGGGTCAAGACATTAGTGTGAGAAGTAGATGAAAACAACACTGGTGTCAAAGACTGGGTCGGGACTAAGGTAGATAGCAGTAGATAGCAGTGAGAAGACTAAAATGGATGTCAGTTATGGCATCATCAAAACCCTGTAATGTAATGGAGTTTGAATAATATCCTGAAGGTTGGTCAGACCGTATCATGCTGTGGTGTTACTTTACGACTGCAATCACTGACAGAGATCAATAGATATTATTATAAAATACTAATAAATACGCCGTCGATGTTCTTTAAGACATCATAAAACCAGTGCCAAAAATAATTTGTTCTAGTAAAACGTCACTGTCCAATGCTTGACCTGAACATGTGTGCACTACTAGCCTGTAGTGGAGAAGGGATGGGTGTGTGCAAGAGGGCTATCAGGAGATAAAGTTGGTGTTGTCATGGGACCAAAGCGTGATTGCTCTCCTGCTCTCCCAGTTTTGCCTCCTAGACATAGCTCTGACAGGCTGCACAGCACACACCAGCACAATGCTAGCATACCACCCTGAGTCCTAGTCCCTAGCAGCTGTATAACCCATGTATAAGCAATGAAGAGTGCATGACACCTTTTCTTCCACACATCTGGTACCCATAGTTATGTGAACCCAGGCTAAATCAGTTCAGGGATAGGAGATAGGAGCAGGGATGGTGCAACATTACTGCTTCTAAAGCTCTCTGCTTATATAATACCGAGGGGGACCACTAGAGAAGTATCAACATATGAAGCAATCTCTGGGCAGAGTACACAATAGCAGCAGCATGAGCGATACAAGATATCTTAAGTCACAATTCCCCCACCCAACCCACCCACCCACGAAGCTGTGTTCAGGTTCTACTGGTAGATAAAAAGAAATGTCAACAGGAAACGCGTGGTCCCACACCAAAAGAAGTCCGCTCTCTATTTCTATATAGTCAGGGTTCCAGGCCTCATTACAGCATCACAGCTCACACACACACACCTGAGCTCCTCAGCAGACCAGGAGCCATAACTCTAGGCAGGGGTGAGGTGGAGTGGCGGGGATCAGCTCGATGAGAACTACGGGGGAGCACTCCATTCATAAAGTCACCAGATTGAGACTGTGACAGAATTCAGTCCAGAGCTACTGGAACGGCTTCATCAGTCATCTTCGACTGGGCCAGTGCGTCTGTGGTGGCAGTGGATTAGTGCGTTATAAGAGAGCACAGGAAAACGTGCCACAGTTACTCTACACACTGAAACAAAGAAGGGTGACATGCAAGCTCATGCCACACACACACACCATGCAAGAGTCGATTCTGGAAAACAACACAGTGAGGCAAAGACAATTTGCTACTGGCTCACACAGTGGCAAGCAATGCTCAACCATCCACCATTACATAAGAAACTGTGACTTGCAATAATAATGTTTTACTACCATTGCCTGACAATTACCTAACAATGACAACTCAAATTAAGTTGACTGCTCTAATGATTCTTATTCTTATATAGTGCAACAGAAGTAGTCCACATTATGCAATTCCTGATATTCCTACTCTCTGATCTCTCTCTTTCTCTCTCTCTCTGCTCAGAGCAGCAGCACAGAAGCAACAGCAATGTCCCCCAGGCGGGGTAAGCTGGGGCATGTGACTGCCTTATTTCACTGTGGGAAATAAGACAAAGACAGAGGCCCTGGGTGTTTTGGTGGGTCAGCGAGTTAAGGCACATACCATGTACTTGGGACATTGTGGGTTTGAATTTGGCCCACTACTTTTATTGCATGTCACCACCTTTCAGATGTGGCAGATCTAATAAAGCAGAAATTACATAAATAAAACAAACAATGACCAATGCTTGCCAGAGAGGAAGAGGGAAAATTACTTCCTTTAACTTGCCAATTTACGCTGAAACTAATGTCCAGCAATATGTAGGCCTAAAACATTTTCACTGACCACACAGCAAATGAATGGGCGTACAGAGGCTATACGTTGCCGGGGAGAAAACCTAAAAAAAAGTCTATTTCAGCAGCACTTGACTATTTCAACAGAGATGCTTCCACATTCAGTTAAATGGACTTGACAACCATTCAAGGTGGCATTGACTTGTTATGGGCGATGACAGCGTGTGTCTTGTGTGACATCTGAGGCTAAAGAAATGTGCTCTCCAGAAGTGTCAGCTGGTCTGAAATGCACTCTTCTTCCCATGCAACATCTGCAGGACAGAGGCTACGTCTTTGTTATCTCATGGCTAATAGCTGCTAACATAACCAGAAAGCTACTCGCTACCGTAGCTGGTTAGCTATGGTTAAGTACGTAGCATTTAGCGTTAGCAGGCTAGCTATTTAGCCTGCTAACGTTATGATTTTGGGGCTTTCTCGCTAGACAGTGTGTCACCTTACTAAGTCTACTCATTGTGTCAGCGCAGCATTATCTTAGCCGGATAGCCACACACTCACTCAAAATACCAACATATACACACGCCACACAGATCACGGTGGGGTGTCTGACAGGCAGGCAGCATGCACGAGAGGACCTGCCACTCAAACACCCCCCCCCCGAATCGGTCACGACGATCCTCTCATCTAGTGGGGCAATTCGACAAGAATATGAAACCACATGAAGGTATTCCGCGGCTACCACATACCATTCTCTTCAGGGTTGAGACTCAGGAAGAGCTGCGTCGTGGCTTTTATCCATCTATCGGCGGTGTTCTCGGTTAGCCTTGGAAGGAAAG
Organism: Hoplostethus mediterraneus; assembly: GCA_034670385.1. Lineage (NCBI taxonomy): Eukaryota > Metazoa > Chordata > Actinopteri > Trachichthyiformes > Trachichthyidae > Hoplostethus > Hoplostethus mediterraneus. The sequence goes on from JAXDDW010000004.1 coordinate 13,131,294, forward strand.
CCCGGTTGACGTTGGAGAAATCTGCTTCGGCTGCAGCTCCAGCGGAAGGTTGCTTTTTCATAATTGTGCGACTCCAGACTGACGCTGCATGACGAGCCAGCTGAGTCAGCCAGCACACGGTCACATGACTGAGGCGGAGCTGTGGACCACATGCGCGACTTGTATTAGTTTGTTGGAAATACTCACAACTGGTAAAGTCCAGTTATTTGGCTCTCCTCTTTTTTGCCACGATTATTTAAGCAATACGTCAAGACAGACCGTGTTTTACAGAACAACCCGAGAGGGGTTTAGCTCGCCTATAATCACTACAAAGCACTGCCTTACGACATTGTATTTATTTAAAAAAAGATAGAACGCATGTGTTCAATAATTATTTTTAGCTTTGACCGATAATAAATACTAATTCAAAACTGAATGTTATACTTCCGCTAAGTGATCTAGGTCTCGAGTAGCTAAACACCTAGGCGTGCGATTTTCGGTCGGCGGATTAATATTTAAACTCATTTATTATTATGCGGTTACAGGTGTGTTTCGAGCATACCGCAGCTATCCGTTTTATAACGTACCTTTCCCCACTTTAATATACTTTACAGACCCAGGCCGCTCTGTTATTTAATGTATGTAGTGAATGCTGAAAAGCAAACGAGTCATTTCAGGAGGATTTAGTGGTTAAACAGATTCTAGATACAGCAACATCCCCCAGTATGCTCTATCATCCAGTGCTTTCTTCTTCATGCCCTAGCGGGGAATACTGTTATCCAGTAATATACTTTAGATAGATAATATACAATCATCACTGCAAAACTGTAAATCCTTTAGGTATTGGAATATTTTAGGATTATATATTAGGGATACAATAAGAACTGAAAATACCATACAGTACAATGCCATACAGTACTAACTAACTATGAGTGCCACATAGTCTACAAATATTATAGGACTCATTGTAGTGATTTTCCGCTAGGGTGGGTTGTGGGACTCCGTCGATAAGAGAGGAGACTAATTCATCTCTGTACTCCACTTGGCATACATAAAAGGGAGAGGAAACAAAGGGAACATAGTAGGTTATATAATAATATGTTTGCACGGCATGAAATACGCTTAAATGATATGATCCTTTTCAAGTGTGTTTACCTGTTATCTCATCCCCTTTGCTCCTTATCTGAGACCCCCAAGGGCTGCAGAGAAATCATTTGTCAACGTTTGTCACTGTTAAACTGAATTATGATAAACTTCCGATACTTGGGAAGCTCACATATTAATGAAAGGGCCTACACATGTGAAGGGGAAATTCCCCATCTAACTCTAAAGGAACATAGAGACAAGCACTGATCTGAGAGCAAGTCCAATGCGACCATCTTGCCTCACTCCACCCCTCACCTTAGTGCACTTGTCCTCTCCCACAGACCTCTGTTAGTAACTTTTAATAACCTGTAAATCTTTCTAAGCCTTACTCAGATTGTCCCCCTTTTGTCCAAAAATGTAATGGCTCGGCTTGTATTCAGAGTTAAGAGATGTCATCAAATCTGCCCTATTTTAGTCTCTACAGGCTGGCAGCCTTTAATACTTTATTTATTAAAGCCACAGAACATATAATCCCCCCATGAGTCATTTTTAAAACCTCACTTTTGGACACATGTGCTGTGCACGTTATCTACATCAACAAAGTGATATACAACTAACACATTCAAACCAGAAACAAGATGTTCATTTAATATAAGGCAATGGGGTAAAATCACATGAATCAATTATACAAACAAGTCACACAGAAACCCCCAAATAGTTATCAAAAAGTTATCATATCCTGCTACAAGTCATATATCCCAACCTCTGCTCCCACCCCCTAAGCTAAGTGTTGTAAAGTGCTTTCGCATTTTGTTGTATGCAATCATCACCAAGGCATCATGTATAGGCGAAATCATTACAGTTTTCTGAGAATGAACTGAACACCCTGCATTTTCAGGCACAAACTTGCCTTTCAAACTATTAAAGCAGCTCTGTTCCATCTACATAGTGTTTATTACAACCGACATATTATTCTAAAAACCTGTGCTGATCATTAAGTACCTTCCCTTGCTCTGCAAATGGTCATATTGTTAAAAACAAAACATCCAGTGCTGGTTCCTTGCCTAGTGAAAGTCAGCAACTTTCTCCTCCTGTGGAGCCGTCAGCTCTTCCCTCTATGGAACAAAAAAGGAAGAAACTGTCACTTGCATGGACTTCACACTTGTAATGCCTATGCAGCAGTGGGTGAGCAGTACAGTCAACAACGTGCAGAGGGCAACATTAACAACAAATTGCATGAAGGATGGAGTCATAAGCATATTAATTCTGTCTGGTTTGGAAAAGATGGATGACTGGAGAAAGCAGAGAATGACAAGATGACCAGCAAACAAGCAAACTGCAGAAATTAAGAGATGAAGTTAATGGTGAACAGAGGTGGTATTCCAGGGCTATGGCTGAAAAGCTCATAAGACAAATGACACAAAGGAAGGGTTGATTCAAGGGTATGTTGATTATTATCAAAAATCTGGCAACACCTAGTGGTCAATAAGTGCCAAACGCTATGTGCAAGACTGTATGTGTTTTTTAGTTGCACAGTACAACTAAGTTTGTCTAATAAATGTATTTTTTGTTACCCTTAAATAAGAACTTCTGATGTGTCTTTGAATATCTCACTGACCCAGGAAATCAGGAGTTAAAATACCAACAGAAAAAGACATGGGGAACAAAAGAAGTTGGTGAAAAGACAAGGCACACACAAGGCAATAAGGGACTTTAGGATGGCCAGAGAGCTGCAGGGGCAGGTCTGGGTTGCAGGGATGCACACCTGATAACAAAGGCTCCCTGGATGAGTCCAAGACCTGGTGAAGATGAAGCCAGGTCAGAATTTCATCTCTCTCTCCTACTCTCTCACAGGAACACACACACATTCACATGCCCACGCAACCATGTCTAAAATATTTTATGTTTTGAGATGTCTTGAAATCAGGGTGAGAAATTAAGACTGCTGGCTGGCTGCTAAATTTGATCTTCTCTACGGTCCTATTCTAATCTATAAACCTAGATTTGCTGGCACAATAATGAAAGTTACAGTTGAATGTAAGGATTTGTGGCCCTGTAACACATGGGCTAGAAAGTTAGTTTCCTTCACTGCTTGAGATATTCCTGTTCTTCAAGACATCTTGAGACATGTCTTAGAGACATATTTAAGGTGAGCTTTTAGTGTAAGGGGATGCCTGCATTTTCCAGAAAATCTGATGCGCTGGCTGTGGGCCATGCAGTGAGTTAAAGACAGCAGTACTCAAGTTTTAAGTTACTGCAGATAGAAACCGATTTTGTTAGATTTTCACAAACACAAATATAATTTGCAAACACGACTGAACTAATCATAGTGATTAAACTCCGCCTGGATTGTATCCCTGTAATCCCCTTCCTGGTCGTCTCACCTCATAGGTAGTTCCTGCCCAGAACTGCCTCATCTCACCCCTGCGTGCAGCCACCAGGGCAGAGGTTATCAGGGTGAAGGGCACCAGGTACAGCAGGGCAGGCTGGCCCATCCCAGACAACAGCATCACAGCAAACGTCACCACCATGCCGACCAGGTAGGCTACAGGGAGAGACACGAGACACACAGGGCAAGTTTGCAACACATACTAGTAAACTCACACAATTTGAATCTGGTGAAGTTCTGGGAGTAAACTGGATTGAGAAAGGGCAGAGAACAGAGACACCTAGTGGCCAGGAAAGGGAATGTTTGCATTTTCAGTAAGCAAAAGCATTACAAAAGTTTAATGATTTGGACCATTGCAGCTTCAAATAACAGCAGGATACAACAAGGCTAATAGAGTATAAATAAAACTATAGTAAAAAAAAAAAAAAAGAGGATCACACAAACAAAACAAATAAATAAATGCAACCAACAATTTCAACACTAGAATACGTTAGGTACTGTATGAATAGGTATGGATATATATTATATAGTATGACAGCCCCTGCCAGTGTTAGTGAAATGTGCTATCCATTGAGCTATGCAGTAGCACCAATATTAGAAATGTGGCCACGGAGACTGAGCTTACGAAGACTGTGTAAACCAATAGTAAGCTGGGTAAGATGTACATATGGATCAGTATATCCAGTTTCTAATAATCAGGTTCTTAATCAAATTATTATAAACAGGATTTGATGTTTACGTGGTAACTTCAAGTCACTGTATTTGAGTATCGAGTAACGAGACGTTGATGTGCACGTAAATGCACTCAGTAGCAGTGTAGTTGAGAGAGAGCTGGCCGTGCTGCGAGTTACCTATGCAGCAGCTGACGAAGTAGACCTTCCTGCGGCTGTTGATCCACACATCGAACTTGCTGCAGTAGGCCACAAGAAGACCTGTTGGATTGATGGGGAGGAAGAGTGTGAGGTCTTTAGATTATATAAGAATTCTTTGCTTTTATGGACTCTGTCACATTTTGGCTTCCTCCTGTTAAACATAACTAGTTTGGGTTTGACTCTAAATGCCAAGTGAAAGCAACAGTCGAGTTGCATGTTCCTCACCCATTCTGACTGGCCAGTGACATCAGTTACACACACCTAATACAGGCCGATCTCTCTCAGTATTTGTATATATGCCAGTACATTACTTTATTCTATTATCCTTGTGTTCCTTGTGATATTATCCTCTATCACCTTGATAGAGGCCAAAACATTGGGACTGGTGTGGTTAAGATGTTGCTATATCACTAAAGTCTGAGAGGACAGTCTTGTTATTGCATGTGCAAGTTGACGAAACAAAGTGTATTGGTGAAGGTGATATGAGTATACCAATTTTCTATGAGGGTGCATTCAGCTTGTACGGATGTTTACTAAACAAGCTAGCTAGCCTGATTTAATAAAGGGGATAACATTGTTGAAATTAAAAATAGAGAAAGTCAGTGATTGCTCTGCTTGCTGTTGCGCAATTAGGAAGCACGTTTTAATGACAATACGAAGGTATCGGAGAGACCACGTTGAGATGATTGGCTGCCTGGGACTATCCGGAAGAAAAAAAAAACCCATCAAATCTCTTGAGTGAGGTCCCACTTGCTATGCTAATCCGCCTATGTATAACTGTGAAGGTTAGGGTTAGTATTGATGGTGATGTTTTTAGCTCACCTGGAACAATGATGTCTCCATAGCCCAGAATGGAGAACTGCATCCCACACAGGTTCTGAGCCCAGGTTGAGAACCGTGGGACACGCATCACGACTGGCAGCTGAGGAGGAGGAAGGACAGGAAGGGTCAACTGAGATCCCTTTCCTGACCCGTATTTAACCAGGCAGCTAAATTAAAGGCCTACCATGACATTTTGAATCTGAACCTTCAATTTTCTCCATCGTTCAGATTTATCCTTCAGCTATCTTAAAATGTTTTGTCAATATTATCTACTGAAACCTACGGGTACCTCTAACCGCAGGGTAATGAGTGAAAAAACCTCTAATACCCTCATTATCATTATCATGTCATTTCAATGAGAAATGGTAACAATGCTAACACTGGAGATTAGAAATTAAAAATGTGACAATACATGAGAAAGGGTATCATCTCCCTCCTCCTGATAATCACGTGAAAGTCTAAGAACTGGAAATGCTTCACAATCAATTTTGTGAAAGAGCTTGGAAAAGTATATGCTTCAGTGCCTTGTTTTCACATGGCTATCAGGGGAGGTTGATATCCACACTGGAGAAAAATAAAATTATAGTATACACAATAGATACACACAGAGAGGCAAGAGCGGGTGTACACACCCGTCCCCCTACTTGTAGATTCATTTGTGTCCACCATTGTATTTTAAAATTGTCTTAGTCTGTCAATTGTTTATTTGGTTATCTGTGCTGTCAACCAACTAGAAACTTTTCATTAAAAATGAATAAAAACTGGCAGCACTGCTATCGAGTTAGTTGTACACCGTTAGTACCTGAATGATCCATGATCTACAGCGCCCAGCCCTCCCCCACCCCAGTCTAGGATGTTGCAATGATGGGTAACAAGGTAGGCCTTACTTTCTCAGAGGGAGCCTGGGGTTCAGCGGGGATCTCCACCATGTTACCTGGTGTCTACGATAGAGCCCACCCAACCCCAACGCACAGTTAGTCAGTCAGGTCTATCCATCCCCGCAGGGAATCGACAACACATACTACACATCACTCCAGATCAGCCAGGTTGTTAATAAAGCTAGTGCAAGCTTGAAGGGGAATTCCAAAGTTGGCTTTTAGGTTGTTATTCTGTAAAACTAGACATCCTCCAAGTGTTCACAGTAAAAATGCAAAACTTAAGATGGTATCAAATTGCAGTGCCTGAGGTGGCTGAAAGAAAATGTTATGGATAGTCATGTTCCCGTGAAACATTAAATATCTACTTTTTCCTCTTCATAATTATCAATGTTAAACTTAGTTATACAAGTTTTCTTTCAACCATCTCATAACTTGACTCAAAACAGAAGAAAATAAACTTATTTTTTTTAACAGAACAACCTAAGTGACATGTGGAGTTCCCCTTTAAGATGGGAAGTGATGCAGGAGAGTCGTGACTTACCTTCTCTCCAGATGCATCAGGGCCCAAGGCAACCTGCACCATGATGCTCACTCCATTCTGTTGAGAGAGAGAAACCATGGCGTGCATTTATATTATATATCCTACAAATATATAGAAAATCACCAGGACAGCAATGGAACTGTGAAATAATACTGTTCACTGCATATAGGCTTTAATCTGTAGTTGATTAGTACATTGCCATTATGTGTGTATGTTGTTTTTGTACTTTGTGGGCTTTTGTGGCTGCAAAATGACTTTCAACTTTGGGACAACAAAGGCACAAAGGAATTGTCGGGAAAAGGCAGGAAAACAGTTATCTTCATTAGAAATCAATGGGAGTTGACTGTGTCGAATCCCCACCCCTTCCCCACTGTAATCAAACTGTAATTGCTGATTCTTTTTATGGATTAGTGCATCTCGTACCTTGGTGAAGAACGGAGTGATGAAAACAAAGAAGACGTCATACACAAGCAGGAGGCTCAGCAGAATTACACAAATCTGTGAGATAATGGAGAAAGGCACAGGTTATATGAGGGACAAGAGTAGATTCCAGATGAGAGAAAAACAAAAATAATTGCTTGAGGTGCACTTTGATCACCAAGTACAGTAAATGTACAGGGATTTGTTTTAAAAATACACTTAAATAGTATCCACCAATATAAATATGAAAATCACACTTAAATCATCCCTCATGTTTTACATATTCAGGCACTCTTTAGCCTGAAGGTATAGTTTTCTCTGACACAGAGGGGGACATTTCACATTTACATTTTAGGCATTTAGCTAACGGTTATCTAGAACAACTTACAATGAGGTTCTGCAATTGTAGAACAAGCTTAAATTCCTAGATCAACAACACTGCAAGTGACCAATACAAAGGAGTGCAAGGGCCCAAGCCAACACGCCCTGACACAGATGAAACAAAATATTCCTGTGATCCTAGAGTGATAATGGATCAAGTGCTACGATAGGAAATAAGAGCAGAGGAGATGGGTAGAACGGATTATTTGTACTTCAACACAAGAGTGTATTAGAGCAAGTAGAAAAGGAAGAAGGAAGTGACTCGTGGAGGAGAAGGGTTGTGAAGCATCAGGTGTCAGTTCAGAGGTACCTTGAAATTGGACAGTGAGATGGTCTTCATGAAGTTGAGACAGAAAGCAATGCCAAGGAGGTCCTGCAAGATCCAGATCCATCTACAAGTACAAAACAAAAGTTTGTGTTATCCTCAATACTTTTTAGATTAGTACTTGAGGATTTATCAGACTGGAGCATCTGCCGATATATTTTCATTATCATTATCAAATAAATTCCTATAATTTTATCAGCTATTCCTTGAAACCAGACACACAAGCTAGTATTTTCATATTCATTTATTCTAGAAATGTGTAATGTTTCTCAAAGTACTATATACGTTTCTGACATATATAAGAATAAGATATACAACTTCTGTTTAAGCAGAGGCCGCTTTTGTAGTGAGAGGCTGTGAATATCTACACTGAACCAGGGACACTGACCAGCCACAGGAAATAAAAATATCCAACAACTTTCTGGTTAACTTGGGTTCTCAGTTGGCTACCCAAATGTTCAATTTTCACAAATAGACAACCCTGTTGGGAACGCTGAACTGGGTGTTGCAATGGCAACAGGCCTTTGAGGTCAATTTTAACCAAAAAACACTTCCTGTTGTACCACCCACGACATCCTGGTATGTGGGGGCGCTGGCACGCCTGAGGGTGAGTGTAAGGGAGACAGAAAGATGATACTAGTGTGTGTGTGTGTGTGTGTGTTTGTCCAGACAGTACCTGTCTTCATTCCTGTAGACGCCCCAGACCACAGCTATGCCAATGCACACTGCAGCCAGTATAAGAGACCTCACAGAGAAGCTCCAACTTCGGATAGAGAAACTACAGAAAGACACACACAAAGACGCACGCACAAGCACACAGAGTTTAGGTTTGCCTGCCACAGTGTGATTCATAAACAGACAAGGAAGGACGGGGGAAGACAGCAGCTCATAAACAAGAGCCACATCTTCTACAATTCCCAATGTAACCATAATGGCTGTCTTGTTTGGGTGGGATGCAGCTATTTGCGGAGCAGCTTAGTAAATACTGTCATCGTGTGTCAGAGAGAGCAGACAGCTTTTAGCCATATTCATTTTCAAAGGAAGTAAACACACATGAAAATGTGTTACTGACAAAGATCTATTCAGGCTGAATCCTTCATCTCTCTGTAATCTGTTTGTATTACATTACTGTGAACGACACCACTGTGTGCGGGCCTAATATGACTATTGGCTATTAGCCATGTTATATTTGCTCAGCACTAATGAGAAAGATACATGTTTATATAACCTTTTTGAAAGAGTCGTTCTCCTACCTCAGTGTGCCACAACCTATCTTGTCCATCACTGCATCTAGACAGCTGAACAGAGCTGTGGCTGATGCTATGCAGAATACCGCAATAATGATGTATACTGGGGGAAAAAAGGGACACAAAACACATCAATAAAACACCAGAAGTTATTACTTCTTTAGTATATCTGAGTGCAGTTTTTGGTCCCACTCACCAAGGATATTGTAGAAGAAGTACATAAGGACAAGCATCCCACACATCAGGGCTACAAAGATGACCACTTTGAGAGGAGAGTAAAGGGACAGTTCTCCGCTGTCTGCTTTGTTTTCACCCTTTCTGCCACCTGCCTCACCATTGCTCAAGTGGTCTCTGCCATGAAACATGAAAACATGAAATTGTGTTGCATGCTCTGTGTTTGTGAAATTGATGGAAGGTTGACACCCATCCACTATGCTGATTTATGTCAGTCCAGTCTTTCCACACACGTTCTTGGGGTTATTTATGAGCGACACAACTAGCACTGTTATTGTTATGGTGTATGTTTGGGAAAATCACTGTGAACAGGGAGCTAAGCTAAGTGCTCTAAAATATTTGCAACCGCAATATTTCACCTTTCACACGCCCCACTCCAGTAGCCTCCCAGGGCAACCTGTTAAAATGGCAATCAGCAGCATGACTACGATGCTTGGATCGATTTTGGAGTGTGGAGGAGCATACAGCTGCACTTTCATGCCTTCACCAAACACCTGAGGACACACGCACACATTAGAAACACTTAAAATGGAAAATAAACATGTTGTGAAACAGAAAGCAAGAGAGAGAACAAATAATTAATTAGCCATTTCACACAAGGTAATTGAAGAATACAGAAGGCGAATTGTCATTTTGGATAGGACCATACACCGTGCCCCTAGACAGGGCACCCAGAGCAATTAGGGGCTCAGTAGGCAACACATAGATGCCACTCTTCCACTCGATGCCACCTCGTGGATGCATCTATCCAAAGCAGTGACAGTGGCATGAGTGCGTGACATGCTCTACTGAATTACACAGGGCCACATTCAGTAGTGCCAGCTACACCTGAAGAAATAAAGATAGTTGACAGACCTGCTGTGCATCCAGGAAGTCCCTGTACCTCATGAGGGCCAGAGGAATGTGGATCTTTCCATAGTCTGAGTCATTGGCTGATGGCGTGATCTGAAGAACCAGATATAAACGAAATTTACAACAACTAGGTTAGAATTTAACGAAATACATATTTGCCAATGGTGTAACCTCTGTCATTAATACAAATGGCACATTGTCAACTTCTATTGACACACATGGACCATTTGGGTACTTGCAGGGTATAGCTAACTTGCTTGTGACGCTACCAGTCTCTCTTTATAACTTTTAGCTTCATAAACTATCTTACCATTTTACAGCGTACAGGCAGCAATTAAGGTTTAATTAAGTTTAATTTCATGTTGCATTTCATTTTGTTCCTGCATTTGTTAGACTGGACTACATTAGACTGCAAATATATTACATACTCCCTTACCACTGTACAAAACTCACCAGAATTTATTTTAATTTTTATAGATTTTCAAAAATGTCTTCCCGGGGGAGCATCATCCCTCTCTTCACATTTCTGTGAATCTTTTAAAAATTATTTTAATGTAATTTCTACTTTAGACAGTTCACAGTGAAAAGAGACAGAAAAAGATAGGAGAGAAGTGGATGTAACAAGCAACAAAGGTTCCAGGCTAGATTTGAACTCAATATGTTGCATTTACATGGTAGGCACCTTCCAACTGAGCCAACCAGACAATCCAGAAGTTTCCCTTATAAAGAATTGACCCCTCCCCCTTTCAGAGTCTGTTCACAGCTCAGAGTTGTGATCAGGGCAACAACAAATCCATCAACACAATAAAGATTAATGTAAATGTACTACCAAAGTTGTGTTGCTGGCAATGAGCAAAGCTGTAGCGCCTAGGCCCTGAGCAACCAAAGCTTTCTGGCTGAAGTCACAATCTCCTCTCAGCACCACCACCGCTTTGCCCATTACCACCTCTGGACGGACCGCTGAGGCATCACACAGCATAGTGGATGTCAGATTCACCAGTGGATACTGCACCTGGATGAGGACGACACCTCCGTCAGTGAAGAGACACCAGTGGGCGATTCAGAAATTTTACAATTAGGATGGTGTGGAGATTTCCCATAATATTCCCCTTATAACTATAATAATCATGATACATCTCACATATTTGTGTACTAAGAGCAACAACAAAGACATCTCAGGACATCATTACTCGCCGGCAGGTGCTAAATTTTGCCTGTGGGTGGTGATATATCCGCATTTCCCCAAGGGGATCAGTTAAGGTCGTCTAGGTTTGTCTACCAGCCACTTAGGAAATCTAGTCTTCTAAAGGTTAGTTCATGTGGTTTGGTGACTGTGAAGGCTTGTCCCAAGAAATGAAATGAAAAACTTACAGCATTGTCAAGAGTTTCTGACAGGGGGGTCCAGGAGTGATTGTGGACAAGGCAATACTCCTTACTTACAGTTCCATCTGAAATGTGCAAGATTGCCTCTTGGCAGTTTACCTGTTGGAAAAGAAACATGTTTGAGTAAACAGCTGAACCTAACCCAGCCTAATCGTGCGTGTCTATCATACTTTGCATGCGAAGTGAGTGAAAAAGGGAAGTTAGTCTACTTCAGGGGAATACCACAGCTTATTCCATTACACGTAATGTTGGACAGCTAACGGTAGCTAGTTAACTTATGCTACACTATTCATGTCATATGGACAAAAACTGTCACTTATGTAATGAAAACCATTCGTTCTCTTCGTTATAATTGAAATGAATATATCATTCTCTAAACCAAACTGCACAGATTTCCTTGATGGTAACGTTAATGCTCGAAAGCAGAAGTCAGACATCGTTCGCAAATAAGCTATAATTAAACAGTTTCAATTTGGGAAAAATCATATCTACAGTCTTGTCCAAATGTCATGCAGCATTAAAAGCTAGAGAATTGTGAGATAATCATGTTACTCTTACCCTAACACTACAACTAAATCAGCTCGTGAACAAATATTAGTCCTCATTATTTGTTGCTTTCTCTTTCTGTATGTCATAGAGGGTGGCATGTATCCACGATAGTTACGACCTATGCAAGAATAAATAACATTACTACAAGCTGTGGACATAACCGTAAATAATTCAAGGCGATCACAACATGTTTGACGATGTTAAATCTAGCTATCAGGCCTGTCATTTGCTAACGTCGACCCACTTTTTGCCAACTTACCTGCGATGCCAAGAAAATGACTGATAAAATAATGATCCTGACAGCGTTCGTCATATTGGTAACATTCGTTTTTTTACAACGTTTGTCAACATTAATTCCCTTGTATATGGCACGCAAACACTTCAAATCGCCTAGTTGATGTAGCTATGTAACGTTGACTCGTATCTTCATTATTATTGTTTAACTTGCTAGCAGTTGCTTGGCTACTTCCTGCATTGACTCGTGACACATGACATGCTGACACACTGCTCTCTTTCACATTTAGCTTCCGGTCATACCTTCAAATTAAAGCACAATACAAAATACCCAGGTGACAATCAAAATAAGCCTTGAAGTTAATCTCATGCTTTTTGTTGTTTTGTACACTGCAACACTATTGTTATTACTACTAATACTACTACCAATTATTATTATTATAGCAGCAGAAGTGGTAGTATAGTAGTAGTATAGTATTAATAATAGTAGTATTAGTTCTACTAGTTGTAGATCTATACTGATCAACCTATCGTATGTTGAATGACAAATGCGCTTTTATTTTGAAGGCAAAATTTTCAATTTTCATCCCGTAGTAGCCTTATAAATTCAACAATTTAGCGTTTGCTTTCACCCTTAAAATGACTAAAACGCGACCAATAACAGCATTTGTCAACGAGCGACTGATAGCTGCAAGATAGCGTCTAACAGGCTAGCTTAACTGGATGGACGGTTAGCTCCACTTCTCTCTAAGCACTTCCTGATATCTATGTTAAGAAGACATTAAAGCCTCATCATTAGGTATCTAGTTATAGGGATGCTAACGAACTAGCCATTGCTAAACCAGTTTCGCCTCTTGCTATGTGCTTGGCAGAGGCACTGTATGCAAGGAAACCACATTTATTTTGGTGGGGAGTTCAATTGCCTCTGTCAACTAACTAACTGCTCACTCTCAGAGAAAACAACGCCCGTTTATTACACAGACAGATGAATGAGAAGTAAAAATCCCTTATCAGGCTCCCTACCATATTATATTAGAATATTATTATATGCTTGGTTCAGTTTAATACAATGCAATTCTCTATCTAACAACCCAAATAAGTCCAAATTCATACTGAAAATGTTAAAATGATCGTCAAGACCCCTTCAAGACTTTGGATATCGTTTTGCTAATCATTCTGAAATCTGACAGTTTGCTGCTAGTGTTTCATCAAAAACGTGAAAGAGATACATTATAAGACCTTAAATCCTTCCAAATGTTGGTACTTGATTGGATTAAACCTTGTTTATACCTTGGGATTTGGTAATCATTGCCTACATAGTCCCATGGTGGTTTCCTTTACGACCTACTCTTGTGGACCTGAATAGTCAACTCAATGCTCAACTTCCACCGCAATAATCACTGACATAATGCCTTTGCCATGGTATTGCCATTGTTTTTCTCTGTACCTTACCAATTCTTATTTCCATAACAACATTGTTAAAATGTGTGCCTGTCATCTTAAAAGCACAAGCCAAATGATCATTCAAAAATTTAATAAGAATTCAAGAACTGAATATAATGTTTATTCTATCGTTTGTAGGCTGTTTTCACAAAATAATATGGATTTAGTGCATTACATAAGCCAAACTGATAAAGCCCATGTCAATTCTGCTTTGTTAAATAATAACAATATATGAATCATTCACACACTCACACATACATCTTGAGCATTTCTACATTTCTAGGCCTTTTTTTCATATTGGACGCCTTGCCTTTGTCACTGCCCTCTTCTTTTCTAATGACCTCTCACTTCTCCATATTCTGCCATTTGTTCTTTTAGCTTTGGCTGAGTGGCCCTACTACTGTATAAAAAACCCACCCCATTAAGGGTAATATGAAGTCATATGAGTCAACATACATGCAACCAATTAGCTAATAGCTTGTCTCCCCATGCATCTGACATGCAATCACATGCTTGTTGAATGTGTTGTTTCATCAGGCTCTCCTGATTGCCTAGTCCATGGCCAGCTATAAATAAAAAAGATTGTCTGTGCAATTATATTCCCTCATGCATACTAAACACCCAATTTTACACTCCATAGAGTTTTCTTGCAATTTGAACATTCTATAGGATTGCAATTTCATTGATATTGAGAACTCATAACTCGAAATCAAAAACAAAATAAAATGCTTTCTTCTGCAGAGTAACAGTGTATGGATCAATTTGGGTAGTGTTGCCTTTGAAGCAATACAATACAATCATTACCCAGCCTGTTGTGTGCACATATGCAGCATATTTCAGACTGGTGCACCATCATCAGCTGCAATGGCATTGATTCATCACTTAGAATCAAATTTATTTGAATCAAAGTGTCAAGTGTGGAAAATAATTTAGGCTGGACAAAAATGGGCTACAGATGCCTGACACCAGTAGCAAAAGACATGAGCCGCAGGGTGGCAGGTTCAAGTCCTTGTGTTGGCAAGCACCTGCCCTGCTAGATTGTCCTTGAGCAAAACATTGAAGCTCTCATTGAAGCTCCAGCTCAATCCACAACATTAGCCCATGACTAAGAAAGCCTCCATGGGTTCTTTGTTTCTACTGCCATCAGCCTCTTCCAGAAAACTACACTGATTACTCATCTTGTTATTGTGTGTTTGAGTTGTAACTGTTCTATTCTATTCTATTCTATTCTATTCTATTCTGTGAATAGTTCCCAACAAGCAAAATGAATGAGAAAACAAAGAACACAGAAATGAATATTATCCAGGTTGTCTTGCATCAGTTCATATAGGCCTATGTGTTAGAAATATCATAAACTAAGTAAAAACAAGTGGATTACATCACTATGGGTAACAAGGATAGCTATGATGTATGCCAAAGTTAAATATTGCTTTAACTGCTGGTATAATATAGCATTGTTCCTTTGCCAGTATGTGTCTCTTTAGCAGAGACTATATAAAAAAAAGCAAAAAAAAGCCTTAATAAAATGAGAAAAGAGGAGCGGGTGCAGGGTGTAATAATAAAGGCTTTTTTTTGCTGTATTAAATAGTCGTGGAAAGAGTGAAAGAGAAAAAAGGAGGTGGATGGAAAGTGAGAAAGAGAGAGAAAGGTTGCCAAAGGTCATGAAGCTGATTTGAACATTGACAGACATCCTCTTAGCAGCCAGGATGTCCTAGGACAGCACCTGATCAGCTCTCCAAATCAGTCCTCTTGTAAGATGGAACTGTCATAGGTTATTGCAGCAGGGTGGCCTGCAGTGTGTTACATCACCATCAACATTTGGGATGTTTGAAGCGTCTTATTAGTAACACTGAAACGACGTATATTACATCATCAGAGACGTTGGAATCTCTATTGTCATCCAAATTTGAGTAACGATGTGAGGCTGGCTCCATTAACCACATTATAATGCCTTTAGCTTTACAGCTATGCAGTCATGGAGAGTTTTAAAGGCTAACTAAATACAAAGTGTAATAAAAGCACTACATGCATCACAATCAAAAATATACCTTTTAACTATAAACGGCAGCAATTACTGCACTTATTGTAAGTCGCTTTGGATAAAAGTGTCTACTAAAAGCGTCTGCTGTAACGTAATGTAATGTAATGTAATGTAATGTAAAGTATTTTATTTTGGAATGATAGAAGAATTTTACATGCAATCCCCATCCACGGTCAGAGGCATTTCACTGAATTAAATGGCACTTTTCCATTACTAGATAGCCTGACTGTATCTCTTGAGAATGGAGATATGGCTTATGTACTTCAACGCCACTATCTCAGCACTTTACCACCGCCAGTCAAGTTTTGGCCAATCCAAATCATATTTTATAATTTGTGCTACATACATTTTCTGATGTTTCCTTCCCTGTCTTTTAATTGAATACCACAGCTAGATAGCTAGGATGCCCTCCTGTGTGTGATGTACTCCTCTGTAGTCTAAAGACTCACTTTTGAAAGTGACCTTGCCATCCCTTATTGTATGGAAATGTATAGTTAATGTAATTCAAAATGAAAAATGCATGCACACAATAGCATTTTCATTTTCCACATTTGCACGCATTATTTTATTCAATATGAAAAGTCGATTGCAATAATCTGATTTGCATTTGAATTTTCATATACTGGTATGCACATTCACTGACAATATTAAAATGTTAAAGAAAAAGCCAGTTGGCATTTCATTTTCAAAGTCATGCCCCACTTTATTGAGAGAATGACCGAGAGGCCGGTCGTGAAAATATGAAACATTAAAATGTTAATGCAAACAATTTCATTTTCATGAAGTTAGGGAAAAGGTTGAAGAGCGAGTAAATTCAATTACAAAGGGGGGACACATTTGAACATTTGAATTTTGTTAACCACAAAACGGTACGTTGTTGAACATTTTGATATTATATATTATTATATATTCCCCGAGATAAATATTTTAATTTTCAAATTTGAATTAATATTTGAATTTTGTTAACCATAAAGCAGGACATGACTTTGAAAATGAAATGTCAATTGGCTTTTTCATTAACATTATTGTCAGTGAATGTGCATGTTTGGCTTGGACCAAACCAAGTCAAACAATACTGGCCTGATTCCTGGCCGGATTCTCATACTGGCAACTTCAGATTGGGTTCGAAAAAGAGCCCGGGGAGCTGAAACTAGATTTACTGGCATGAATCAGACACAGCTAGCTGAAATCTTTGGGAGCCATATGGTAAAGAAAGGCCAGTCTTGACTGCCCTGCTCACCATGGAAGCCAGTTTGCGCTGATGCCCTCTGGGTGCTGCATCAGAAAATCTAAAAATAGGAACCAAAAATAATTTATCCTCACTGCAAGCAGTTTGTTTAATCTGCACATATAATGATTTAGCTTCTTGTATAATCGTTTTGCATGGACTAACAACAGATGGTGAAAACAGCAGTTTTACATTGAAGAAGACCCAAGTATTACAGCAAGTTCAGAGAAAATACTGCTTGAATCATGAAAGATAACCATTGTAGAATAATTTGTGAATAAACTGTGACCATCAGTGTTACATTCTGTAGCTGCGTTAAGCTTCTTTCTATTACCACTTTTCAGTATTTTCCCCTGTCACTGCTTTGAGGCAGAAATTACCAGTTTCCTAGGAGGCTTCTCAGATGTTTCATGGGAGAATCAAACACAAGAACTTCCAAACTGGACCAAATTAAAACACCAACAGTTTTATCCTAGCATTATACTGTACCATCACCACTGACTTCATAGTAATATATCAACAAGGAAATCCTGCAACGCTTTAAGCTGCTTTCTGGTACTTCAACATCAAGTCTTTCAGAATGCCACAATGTCTTGAACCCTTTATATATATATATATATATATACCTATATATACTAGCAAGTGTGTGTCTGTTTCTTGGACATTTTGAATGGTGAAGCAGAAACAGAAACAATGTGCCCAGCGTGAGTTTGAGAGTGATTAAGCTGCCTCTGAAACCACATATACTGTATACTCCCTACTGGCCTTGGACTGATGCCTGCCAGAGCCTTCTCTCCTGTGTCTCCCCTCACTATTGAACAGAAGAACAGAATCAGAACAGAATCTAATTTATTGGCCAAATACATTGGCACATACAAGGACTTTGACTCACTGACGTCGGTGCATTAAGAAAAAACAGACAGAAGAAAGAAACAACAAAAAAAATCAATATATACATATATACAATGAAATAAATACATAAGTAAGTGTGTGTGTGTGTGTGTGTGTGTGACTGGGGGGTGATCCGCTTTGTTTGTGAGCCCCACTGCCATGGGGAAGAAGCTGTTCAAATTTTGGTGTTGACAGACCGCAGCCTCCTGCCAGAGGGGAGAAGTTCAAAAAGGGAGAGTCCAGGGTGAGAAGGGTCAGCCATGAACCTTCCAGCACCTTCCAGCACCATCCTGACCCTAGAGTCATACAGGACCTGAAGTGGTGGCAGGTCACAGCCAATCACCTTCTCTGCTGACCGCATGAACAGTACTCTCTGAATGAAGAAACCATGTTCAGGGGAATGGGCTATCCACTCTCTGCAAAGAAAAATAAAAAGTGAGGATGAAGGTTGCACGTCAAATCAGTTGGCCACACTGCCACTGCCACACTTGTGTGAGATGTAATAAGAGAGGACAGTCATCACTGTACAGTAGATTGGATGGCTATTTCCAGCAGAGGCAACCATGACTAAGTGACTTCAAGATGTTGCTGCTCCAGTTGTGTGTCAGCTTGGGCTATCTGTGTGCAGCAGGGAGTAACTGTTTTTCATGCACATGATAATCTAATTATTGCCCTTACTTTGATTATGATAATAGTTCAATTAAGACGTCTACATGCAAGAAAGTTCTAACATCCCCATCTCACAGACTAAGATTGTTTATTGAATATATTGTCATGTGTGTCCTCCTTTATGGGATGAGAACAACATCAATCATAAACTGCAGCCATACTGTTCCCGTGGTATTTCTGTTGCCCCCATTAAACTTTCCCACAATTTATTTAACTCTGAGACTGGATGTATGTATAAGGTAGTCGCTTTAAAAATTAAAAATTAACAAGTCAAGGAGTGTTGCAACTCACAGAAAGTCAGATGAACAGGCTTTCTTTGAGTCTGGACTTTGCATGTGCCACCAACTCTCCAGTAACGTGACTAACATTACAGTAATCAGAGTATTAATACTCAGAATATGACTTGAAATAAAGTAACAACCTGTGTCGCAATCACAGTATTGTCATTATTGCAATAAAATCAAAATATTGGTATGCATGTAAATGTCAGAGAGAATCACATTATACCTGAATTCTCTGTGGGTGGGTTTATGTCCACACCAATTCCCCCCAACAATTCTGTTGTGTTTTTGATTCAGTGCATGTACTTCACATCCCATTTATATTGGCTCCTATTGGAGTTATGAGGAACCCAAATAAGATATAACCTATTTGGGCTGTCCTAATTTTAGCTGTGATAGTGAGGAGTTTATTTACCTTACCCTTTTCAGACTAAAGTTCTGTCTCCAAATCGTTATTCTGTTCATTCATGTATTCATATATTTGTGTGGATATAAAGAGCTTAAGCAGAATTTAAAAAGGGATTTGAGTTATTATTTGCTATATATGTGCATGTAAATGTGATGTGAAAAGTAATGTGAAAGGGTTGTATGGTAACCTACTACAAATATGATACAATATGACACAGTACAGCGCCATATACATCATTTAATGTACATTTGCATAGAAATGGACATTACCCCATGGTAAATGGGGGGTGTCTGACGAAGGCAATCCAAACAGCACAAAACAACACAACTGTGATGACAGGAGATCTAAGTGTAGACACCCAGTCAGACAGAGCTCACCTGTCCAGTCTGCTCCATCCCACCATTCATTCATTCATTCACTTTACCTTTAGAAACACATGTAATTTGATTTGATTTATTTAATTTATGTTATGTATTTATCCTTGTCTTTCGGCTATTATTATTATTATTATTATTATTATTGTTATTATTGTTATTATTATTATTATTATTATTATTATTATTATTATCATCATCATCATTATTGTTATTATTAGTATTATTAGTATTATTATCTGACTCCCCAAAGCAGGTAGAAACCAAAAAGGTTTTTTCCAAACATGTGGAATAACTTAAGTTAATTGGATCTCCTTTCTTCTCTGAAACTCAAACAGCTTATTAAGTCCTCCATTGTGTTATGACACCATTTCCCTTCAAGGACCCATGATGAATGAACCGGAAGGTTAGGGTGACAATAAACAACACCTTTTGGGTCAGCATGTCCCCACCCTCACTGGCCATGAGTTGAACAGCACATAGCTTTCTATTCTAAAAAGCAACCAAGGCAATTAATCCACCCCAATAAGTAAAAACGGATGCTGCGACCATGCGTACAAGGACATCACAAATGAAACCGAACATTGATTTGTCAGTCACTTAAAGGTAGATCAAAAGAAAGTCCAGCAATGTTAGAGGCACAAATATTGTTTTCTGCACCAATAAGTATAGAAGAAGAAGAAGAAAAAGAACACGCTTTATTAATCCACATGACTGACACACACGCAGGAAGTAACATAATGAATAACAAAATAACATAATGAATGCCATGAAAATAGCGTCAGCAGTTATAATTACAATGTACACCGTTTATAGATTTTGTAATGAGTTCCTCAATGAAAACATCTGGTCTTAAAACTTTAATAGATTCAGACTGTTCCCTAATAGTGTCAATACTTCTCACCTTGAATTATCCACCACATTATGGGACAGCAGCGTAATGTAAAAATAAACTCCTTAGACAGGACACTAAGATATTACAGGGCCTCGCCACCAAGCCCTTGATAACCAATGATGCTAAGGGCTTCTGAAAATACAAGTGCTTCAAAATTGTGCTGCAAAAGTGCTCCACTGCTTGGAACATATTCCTAACCGCAAGTTTCAAGCTCCGTCCACGAATGCCCAGCTCGCTTAGCTTAGCACTGCAAAAACCTCACTGTTCTGCCTCCACTGCCATCTCTGCATATCTCGATGTCTTCTGCTCGTTTGCCTCATCAACTCGGTCTTCCCAGGGGACCGTGAGCTCAACAAAATAAACTAGCTTCTGCGCTTCAGACCATAGCACCACAATTTTAAGTTTCCTGGGAGCCCTGACTTGTCTATACCTATACATTTCCTGCCTCAACTCCTGAAATTGACCCTTATCACTGAGGCTTGCATCGTACCATCTTCCTAAGATTTTGACCAGTTTCTCTATCACTGTTGGCACCACTTCCTCATCTATGAAAAATGTCTACTACCTTCCCTTTAACAATCGGAATACTCCTAGACTTACTTGGCTTCACTTTCATCCTAGCCCACTGTAGATTACTATTTAGCTTATCCAGTAACCTACTAGTACATGGAGCTGTTGAAGTCATAGTTGTCATATTGTCCATGTAAGCCCTAATTAGTATCCCTCCCTGCAGCCTTTCCCCACCCACTAACCATTTTGAAGCTCTAATAATGACCTCCATTGCCATGATGAAAGCTAATGGGGAAATTGTACACCCATAATGCCTGTCTCCAGCTGCTGCCAAGCTGTAGTGTACTGTGCTGTGGTAAAAAAGAGTTGAATATCTAAGAAGTACGCCTTAACTAACCTCTTTATACTATCCTGCAAAAAAGAAATCAAAAGCCCCCAAGAACAGACTATGTGGTACTAATCAGAAAGCATTTGCCAGATCCAAAAATACTACATGCAGGTCTCTTTTCTCATGCCTAGCTGCCTGAATTTGGTGCCAAATCATGCTGGTGTGCTCTAAGCACCCGGAGAAGCCTGGGAGTCCAGCCCTTTGAACTGAAGTGTCAATTAGCCTATTGTTTTTTAAGTAACTAGACAGCCCCTGTGCTACAACACTAAAGAAAACCTTCCCTTCAACATTAAGTAAGCTGATAGGCCTAAACTGATTTATCTCTACAGGGTACCTTTCATTGGGAATGAAAGGCTCTGCGCCACACTTTAGGAAAAACCTACTTCTTTCAGACTACCTTCATCAACTTCCATAGAAACCTCAGGACATCTTGTATAGCCGGTAGGGAAGTCCATTAGGCCCCGGGGCTGAAGAGGCCCTTGCATGCCTTACTATCTCTTATACTTCTTTCCACCTTGGTGGGCTAACATCACACTGACTGTTTATCTCTCCAATAGGTGGAATATCGGGGGGAGCGCTAGCTCTCTAAACCTTTCCTCTAAACTCTAAACCTGTGCACTTCCTCCAAATATCCCTCAAGCTCCTGCTTAGATACCCTTAAACTACCATACTAAATAACGACTTCATGAATCTAAATGGATCCTTGTAAAATGCTATTCTAGCTTGCTCTTTCTTTTTCCTGTTTTTCCTAATGTTCTCCGCTCTTCTTAACGCTGCCAATCGATCCTTCACATCTGACTGCAAACTATTTATACCTTCTTTCTCAACCTCTGTAGCCTTCCTACACTGCCTCCTAAGCAGTCTGTCTATCGCTTGTTGGTGCCTGGATTTAACTACCTCGACCTCTAACTTCTTCCTTTTCTCAAAGATGCCAAACCTTTCTACTCCATAATCATAGAGTCGCTGCCCATCTTTCGCTGCAGGCTGAAAACCCTCTAGAAACACTACCCTGACCCTTCCTCTTAGCACTTGCTTATTTGTCTTCACTTACTTGTCTTAGTGCTTACTTATATGCTTATATGCTTCACTTATTTGTCTGAGCTCTTGTTTATTTTCTTCACTTATTTGTCTCATTTGTTTAAATAAAAACTAGGTAGCTAACTTATTGCTTAAAATATACAGGTCTGTAGTTGCTAATAATAGAAGCATCAAGGCTCCTCTTTTTTAGCAGTGGTTTAATGACTGCAGTTTTCAGGGACTTTGGAAAGTTTCCTGATAAGAGAGAGCTGTTAACTATTTGCAGTATGTCTGTTGCCAGGCAGTCAGGTGGACGACTTGAGTTGTCTCACTGTTTTCTCAAGAGTATTGCAGTCAATGTCATTAAACTGTGTCATCCTTGATACATTTCTGTGGTGGTGACTTAATATATTTGCTTGTTATAGAAGTATTGAAGGCTTTTCTGATGCTTTCAATTTTATCAGTAAAGAATAATGCAAATTCATTGCATTTCTGGGTTTGAATACCTTTCTGCTTTCTAAGCAAGCAGACACCAAATGATGTCTGCTTGCACTGGAATGCATTTTTAAATAAAACTCCTCCACCTCTTTTTCCAGTTCTACAAACATCCAAAAAATGTAAGTTTGCGGGGTCTGACTCAATAAGTATAGCTGCACTGTTGCTACTGTTTAACCATGTTTCAGTTAAAAACATAAAATCAAGTGCACGGGTAATAATAAGATCATTGATTAAAAATGATTTGTTTGCTAGCGATCTGACATTAAACAGAGCTAGTTTTATGGTGTTGGTGACAGGCCCCAAGGCCGGTTGTTGTTGACAGGGTACATTTGTCAAACTTGGCAAGTTTGCAGTGTTAGAGGAATACACGTTTTTTCCGCTCTATTGCTAGTCAAAACAGGAATAGACAAAGTGCCGAGCATTGACGCAGACAAAAGTTCTGAGTACCATATCTACAATTGGAGCCTCTATAATCTTCTGATTCTTACATGACAGAATTGAATTTTCTTGTTGATCTCTAGTACTTGTTTTCAGACATTCTCTGTATCTCATGGTCAAAGAGAATGTTGTCTTTAAAGCAACCCCAAGTCTCACAAGCTGGCATGTTATGCTATCTTATTCATGTTTGAAAGGGCATTCCTTATCTAATAGCTTTCATTTTAAAGTTTTACACAGCAGAGCAGCAGACAAAATTATGATCCTCTTCCTAATTAATTGTGTTTTACTGAGCTTAATTTGAATGCTGGCCTTCATTTCGAAGGAAATTTACACCTTGATCTCATCACAAAAAAAATCAATAAAACATCAATCTATTCTGGACACTGTTTGATAGCTGCCACACCACAAAGCACTGATAAAGAATATGAGAGATGTGGTGAAGTTGCTAAATATAGTGTGCTAGTCAGAGGCCCATAGTGATTTACTAACTCAAATGATCTCTCAAAGACATTGCTATATAGTGCGATATTAAGCCTTCGCATTACATAAAGGAAAGTTTGATGAACTCCAGGACTAAATGAGAGCTTAAATTAAGTCTCCATTGGGGCAGGTTTAAATTTAGATTAATGTTGTTGGTCAATGGAAGTGTAGAGGAAAAGACTATGTCAACCACAACTATACCAACAAAGGCCAACAACTGTTTTCATATCTCTATGGATACAGGACAGAGACAGTGCGTAAAAATGCCTTTCCACATTCACAGCCGTTGCATTTTACCTGAACTTGAAAAGAAAGAAATACTAAATAACAAAAACTCAGGAATGTTTTGGAAAATGAAGAGTGAATTTAGAGTGAAGTTCCGGTAAATGCCCATACTTACATACATACACCCTCTGTAGGATGAGAGAAGTGCTAAGGTTGATATCAGAAATGATATAAACTCCAATAATAAGACAATAATTCACACATGGCTACAAGCACAATCCTTCTTGAAAATATAATTGATAGTTTATAGTTTGCATTATGATGGTCGCCAATTGCAACCATAGACTACAATGCGTAATGGCTTTGGACAGATGTAGTGGAATCATTGATATTGCAAAAAAGATCAAGCATTGTTTTCTTTCCAAATATAAGTGAACATGGAGCCGCGTTTTGTCCTGACCACACCCCCGAGGGTTTCTACTGCGCAGCCAGAGCCGCGAGGAGAGGAGGGGGAATGTGAGCGTCTTCCATCCCTCCGTGCGCTCAGGACTTGTCAGCCAGCCAGAAGGACCTGGTGCGGCAGTAGAACTGGATTAACCCCGCAGCCCTCCAAAACGCACATACCTATACGGAAACCAAACGGACGGTGATTTTTTGTTTTAAATACTTGGGTTTCTGTCTTCTACTGCACACGAACGTAAGTGCTCTGGTTTTATTTCCCCCCAAAAATTGAACTCTGCTCCCATGCAACCTAATTCGTGCAATGTGAGGGAATGAATTTAAAAAAGTTCTACAAACCTTAATTCTGAATTTTGAATTTGTCATCTTGCGGGGCTGGGGACAAAACTGGCATTTTTATTATTTATGTTGTTTAGATAGTCAAAGTATTATAATATTATATCATCCGCGATGCTAGTCTTGTTTGATTTCTCGCAGATTTTTATGAGTTGTCCTCCCAACCTGCGACGTTGCGACACACCTGAAAGTGTGTTCTTGTGGGACAGGTAAACTGTTTTAAATGACAACGTAAACGTGGATATTGACCATCTCTATGGGCCGGTTGCAGAAAGGCAAATGTCTTAAATAAATGCAAAGTGAATGGACGTCAATAACAAATTCTATGGTTGGTCTTTAGAGACAGGTCCCCTAATCCGATATAATTTCACAGATGCACGCGCGCACACAAACTCGTGGACACACACACACACACCCACGCGCGCGCGCGCGCACACACACACACACACACACACACACACACACACAGACAGAGAGAGATAGTGCCGTTTTAGGATAATATATACTGTAGAGGACGTTTAAATAAGTGTGTGCATGTGTATGTGTGTGTGCGCGTGTGCGTGTGTGCGAAAGAGAGATATATGTATAAATATGTATATATGTATACCCAGAAACACACAGGCTGTTAAACTGCATTTATTTTATTTGATGCCCATTATATGATCGATCAGTCAATGTTGCCAAAGAGTGTCTGTGTGCCCGCACGTGGTTGAGATAATAAATGAGAAGGTGCAGTTTTCATGGTGTCTTTCACGCTGACATCAACAAATGAAACACACTCACATCACACACAAAGCAAATTGACACGGATAGCGAACTCAACAAACTAATGAATTATCATCAGTTTGAGGGGGAGGTTGTCTGTGTTGTGTTAGTATGAGTGAACAGCTGGTAATCAGATTACTGTAATCTTGTTATATGTAATGAGTTACTACCCAACACTGATACCATGCATAACATAGATTCAATGTGCCTATGGCTTTTATCAGGATATGAACTAATGGTTTGGTGATGGATGTAATGAATGTTTCACCTATAGAGGAAGATGAGTTCAGTCATTTTATTTGCCAATCCGCCTGTCTACAATAATGACTCCTTTTCATGGAAATACATTTTTGTGACAGAGAAATACAGCACTGTACGAAAGTCTTAGGCACATGTAAAAACATCTGTAAAGTGGAGATGCTTTCAAAGATAATGAAATGAAAAGGTTCTAAATAACAACAAAAATAAATAAATAAATACTATAAAGAGCAGTAATGTACTAATGCAGAAAACCAAAAAAGAATAATCTAACACCAAATTTATATAAAAAAGTCTTGCACAGTATTGTACATAAACAAAAATGTGCAATTATATGTGTCATGAACATTCCTCACACTACAATTAGTTGCTATATTAAGCATGCATTTTACCTCTTTACCTCATTTTACCTAAGAGGTAATTTCTCAGAGTTTCAACCTCAGCAAGCAAAGATGACATTTCATCTTCATTAAATCTGATAAAGAGCACTTAGCCTCAAACATTGAAGGGAACCATCCTCGTTTTCACAATGGATGTGTGTGCCATCACAACAGAGGCATCATCATCAGCAATATACTTTTTTGTAAAAATGGCCGCATTTATATAGCGCTTTACAATATATGCCTCTCATTCACACACACACACACACACACACACACACACACACACACACACACACAAGGTGATGGCCTGACCATCAGGAGCAATTTGGGGTTCAGTGTCTTGCCCAAGGACACTTTAACATGCTGGGGATTGAACTGCCAACCTTGTGATCAGTGGACAACCTGCTCTACCACTGAGCCACAGTCGCCCCAGCTGTTGCTGTTGGTTGAGAAAAGAAAAGTGCAATTTCATCTATTCATATAAATAAAAATCATGATAGTTTTATTTCTATAGTTCCCATGTAGTGTTGTTAGGCTAAGGATTCATTGTGAATACTGCATGCACACTATGGATAGAGTTTGAATGGGCTGTATATTTCCCATGTTCTTCACAGTTTGTATGATGATATTGCTTCACATTTCTACCTCAATGAATAATAATGTGAATAGTAACTCTCCCATACATGCACATTACTCAAACCATTTCATTGTTCACTCATGGGATGCTTGTATTGATGCTGTGATGCAAATGCATACATGTGATCTGTACACTCACTTCCTGACACGACTCATCCATCTTTTACCTTGTTGATTCCCTATTTTGCTTTGCCACTGTTGACAGCACTGACCCTCATGGTGGATGAGCGGCATGCTACTTCCCATGCAAGAGACAGAAAATGAATTCTACTCTCCATGATGCTGCAGCGACTATCCATCTCCCGACCACAGGATTCAAACTGAATGCCAGCTGCAACTGGTCCTCGCCTCCTTGCAATTGGATGTCAGGGGGTAATCTTCTGCAGCTGCCCACATTCTCCACAGCCGCCAAAGTCCGAGTGATCATAACTTTCATTCTATGTGTCGTAGCAGCCTTCTGCAACCTGGCTGTCCTGTGGGCGGCAAACAGCAACTGTAAGCGTAAATCCCATGTCAGGGTTCTGATAATCAACTTGACGGTGGCTGATCTGCTGGTGACCTTCATTGTGATGCCTGTGGATGCTGTGTGGAACATCACAGTCCAGTGGCTTGCTGGGGACATCGCCTGCAGGTTGCTGATGTTTCTTAAGCTGCAGGCTATGTACTCCTGTGCCTTTGTCACAGTGGTGATCAGTCTGGACAGGCAATCAGCCATCCTCGACCCTCTGGCTATTAACAAGGCCAGGAAGAGAAACAGAGTCATGTTGACTGTGGCGTGGGGCATGAGCGCCGTGCTGTCAGTTCCTCAGGTAAGGTCAGGTATCCCAGCTGGCAACTTGAGCAGGGGCCAAGCCAAGCAGTGCTTGTCTGATTAGATTATTCATAGGGTTTTATCGGTACTGTCCTGCAGAAATATCGTCAGGTCCCACAGTATCTCCTAAAAGTCAGCTTGGGGGGTTGTGAAAAATGATTTAAACAGCTTCTTTTACATGTATGGAGTAACCTGGCTATTGGCCAAACTCCTGTTACGTTCTCATTTGAGTTAAGCTGTTTACATGTGAAGCTGTGTTAAGCTTTGATACACTGTGATTGAGTATCCTTGTCACCAATTAACAGAATATTCCTGGCTGAGGTGTCCCACCCACAGATTGAACAATCTGCAGGTAAAAAAGTATGAAAAGGTGTGGCTGCCGACCCCCTTCCTATTTGACGGAGGTTACTTCTCATAAAGGGAAAAGAAATTATGATCCCATTAATAGTAATAGTAATAGTGCTGCTCGCCGCCACATTTTTTGCTCACATCAAAAGGTACCCATAATCCTGTGAGAGTCTGAGTTTGTGCATGCGGCAAAACCAAAAGTGCAAGATGATTTCATCCTACAGTAACCCATTTAATATGAGAGTAAGCCAGGCATCTTAACTGGGTTTCTCATAGACAAAAAGGCAGGAAATTACATGCAATTCTCTGATTTTCTTACTCTATTTATATTACAGAACTGGTTATTAGAATTTAAAGGAAAGAGTTTGTAGTCTGTGACAGCACCTGGGGACCATTTTCCAGTTACATAATTTTTTTTCATATCTTGGCTAGTAAAACCAAGAACTACAGCTCATTTTGTTGTACAACCTCAAACAAACCTTCTATTGGTCCACAAAGTGGATCACCCATTCACTGTCAGTGGCGCAGCCACAGAAGCCACATTAGTCTTTCAGATTGCTTGCTCCATTTCATTTTCTGAGGATGGAAAGTAAACACTGAATGATGTTACAGACAACAAACACAATGGACGGTACCTATGCCTTAAAATACTTTCTTTCCATCCTCAGATGTTCCTTTTTCACAATGTGACCATCACCTATCCAGAAGACTTCACGCAGTGTACCACGCGTGGGAGTTTTGTCACTCACTGGCAGGAGACAGCGTATAACATGTTCACTTTCTCTTGTCTGTTCCTGCTGCCATTGGTTATCATGATCACCTGTTATACCAGGATTTTCTTTGAGATCTCCAAGCGAATGAGAAAGGACAACTGTAAGTTGGCTGAAGAATTGTTGATCAATTTTCACCAGTGATAATGTGTCATTTATATGCAGTAATTGAACAGAAATGCTAACAGGATAGTATCAGAGTTTTGTTTTTATAATTTGCACATAAAGAATGCTAAAACATAAAGAATATAAATCAATTACAGATTGTGTAGGTGATGTTTAAACAAAACAAGGGGCTTATAAAAGGAAGAATTCAAACTTCCATTGGAAACTGATGGTTGAATAATGGGCTTCATTCACAGACATTTTCTTAGACTTTCATGTATGTTCGTAAAAAATTTACTAAAAGCAATCATGCACCTCATAATTAATGTATGTTTCCGTAGCTACAAGAAAAAAAGTACACATAAAAGAGCAATTCAGAGCTAAGTTATCTCAGTTATCTCAAAAGCTGCTAAGATGAATTTTGTTCACGCAAGCCTTTGATGAACGAGGGATGATTTTTGTGAATAGAATTATTTGAATTATTATTATCAATGAATTCAAAAGATACATTTTCTATATCATGTACTTATTAAATCATATAATTACTTTTTGTTTGCATTCAAGCCATCAATATATAATGTATATGTCTCATTCTTGTCATCTGTCATCTTTCCAGTATCCTCCAATGAAGTGCACTTAAGGCGTTCGAAGAACAACATCCCCAAAGCACGGATGAGAACTCTGAAAATGAGCATTGTGATTGTTATGTCTTTCATTATCTGCTGGACTCCGTACTACCTACTCGGCCTGTGGTACTGGTTCTTTCCAGATGACCTGGAAGGAAAGGTCTCCCACTCCCTGACCCACATTCTGTTCATCTTTGGGCTTTTCAATGCCTGTGTTGACCCCATCATCTATGGCCTATTCACCATCCACTTCCGAAAGGGGCTCAAAAGGTACTACCGCAATGCCACCGGGACGTCAGACCTGGAGAATAGTGTGGTTATAACTGGATCTTTCAGATGTGCTGCCAGTTCTCTGCCCTTCAAGAGACCGCTCACCACTGCTGGCCAGGACAGGCCTGGATTGGACAATGATCACAGCGAAGCAGAGTCGAAGTTCACCGGAAGCAGCTATTTAACAGTATACAATGACGCAACCAATGCCAACCAGCCCAGCCCAGAGAACGAGAACATGATATGATGAGAAAACAGGGCAGAGCCTCCCTCGGAATTTGTAGTACTCTTCATGTAACTGTATAATTTATTCAGTGTTTGATCTAGTGTCTTTTATTCCTTGAATAACACCAAATTTGCATGTATTCAAGACTACAAAAATTACAATTGCCTCTGTTTGGAAATGACAATACTTTGTGTTTCCCTGAAACAGACAGATTGCACAATATTGAAATAACATCAGCGTCACAGAACCACTGTTTGAATGAATGAAAATGAATGTTTAAATATTCTGTAAATTGTAACCTGTGGTCACCTTGAATTAAATGTATTCACAGGGACTTTCCTTGTTTACTGAGTCAAGTACACTGTGGGCTCAAAAAATCTATTTTCAAAATGGTATAATTGCCAGAAGCCCTCTGGGGAGAGAGGGAACTTGATCGACATAACTGCACATGTAAACACGCAAATTGGGGCTGCACAGTAATGCCAACATGTTTCTCTCTTTGTACAGATGTGTGACGGTCCCTGAGGAAATTGCTGTAGATAATCAGCGATGAGTCATATTGTTCATCTGGAGAGGCTGTTTGTGCCATAGTGAGAGATAATGAGGAACCTGCCTCATGCTGTATTACCACATGTAATTTTTAATTCTGAGTATAATGGAGACAAGCAGGTTCAGGTGTATTGTTATTCTCATCTCATCTAAAGAAAACATTTAATAAACGTGACTCTTGAGGAAACTTTGGTTTGAATTTTGTTTAAGATAGCAGCTCACCCATTTGTGTTTCTTATGAAGATTTTAGATTTTAGAATGATGTAGCCGGAAAACATACAGTACTGTGCAAAAGTCTTAGGCACCCCAGATTTTTTAATATAAATTTGGTGTTAGGTGTTTATTTTTTGTTGGATTAATGTTTTACATTACTGCTATTTATAGTATTCTTTTTTATTTTTAGAAAAAATTTCATTGAATTATTTTTGAAAACCACTTTACGGATGTGCATAAGACCTTTGCACTGTAAAATATGAAATAGTAGTTGTAGCTTGTGAAATACAGCTGCAATAACAGTGCCCTCCAGGCTTCGTATGGAGGAGTTTCTTGGTCACATGCTGCTGTGGCTATATGCAGAAGTGAAGTGCAATCAGAAATGTAAGTACTAAATCCCGTCTTTAAATTGATGCCTGCATCAGCCGTCACCCACTGGCTTCTGCTAAATGTGAAATATACACCACAGAATTTCAAAGAAAATAAACACAATGTTCCATCAAAGTCATTTCTGATATGACTTTGGACAAAAACATTTGAAATTCACGTGTAAACTGTCAATCATGGCTGAAACAAAATTGAAAACCTAGTCATTAATTCTTCATTTGACTCCACAGATGGACATGAATCTGCAAAGCCTCGCCAGTTAATTATACTCTGCTCCCTAGCCTGGCCTTGTTGCTGATGGATTATTTTTCTCGGGAAGGAAAAAAGTGACATATAAACAGACTTATATAACTGAATAACAATAATTAGCATTTCTTGTGAGTTTTTATATAAATTATGAATTGGATAGTTCAGATAAAGGGAAGAAAACATGCTCATGACTTCACACAGAAACTGGTTGTGAGTTGACAAAGCAATAAGACATAAGCTATCAATGCTATCAACAACTCACTGAAGAACAGAAACAACATTTAAAAGGAAGAAGACAGATTAACATAGCAATGCATTTATGCAGGAAAAACCACTGACTGTATCCACCAGTCCCCCTTTTTCTTATACACACACTGCTGTGTGGAAATACCTGCAGTTCAAACAGAACCTAAAGCGGGGTTCAAGCCCTTGCCTAATGTAAAATTTGATGACTTTTCCATTACTTTCCATGACTATGATGAAGCATTTCCATGCTCAAAAAAATCCCTCAGTCGCATCATATTTGTGTTGTTCAATTCAGTTGTTCTGTTTTTCACCTCTAATTATAGTATGGTTTCCAGGCCTCAGTCATTATTCAGGTTAGAACACTGCCTTCAAAACAGAAATAGAATGATTCATTTTTACATCTTGTTACCTAGAAGGAACATTTCTCAGTGCCCAATTTGACATAAGGGAATTGTGTTTTCATTTCCATGG
This sequence comes from Hoplostethus mediterraneus, assembly GCA_034670385.1. Taxonomy (NCBI): domain Eukaryota; kingdom Metazoa; phylum Chordata; class Actinopteri; order Trachichthyiformes; family Trachichthyidae; genus Hoplostethus; species Hoplostethus mediterraneus. The sequence goes on from JAXDDW010000004.1 coordinate 13,163,381, forward strand.
TTTAACTATTTTTGACTCTGACCCTGGTGGACACCCTGATGTACTTGTCCCAGCTGTAAAAAAAAACTCTTAAATGAATGTAAAACATCACTGATAGTCACCATCTTACATATTATCTACAACTATCAATCTACAGTCTGATCCAGAAGATTCCTGCTATTTCATGATGTGACTGTCTGGAATACACTCATCTAAATATTCAATGATATCCTCACCTCACCTTCACCTGGTAACTGGTGAAGGAGCTAGAGACAGTTTCCCTTGCATTGGCAAGTAGGCCTATGTGTTTGTCAAACATAGTATGAGTAGACACTAAGACTTATTCAAGCCAAAGGCTCATTGGCCAAGCATGTATTTACTGTACCTGTGGCAAGAGGCAGCTTAGGTTAAGAACACCCTCCAGGTCTTCTGTTTTAAAACGTAGAGGTGTTGAGTGCCATTATTTTTCCAAGTCTGCGGTGCCTTGGCCAGGAATCAAACCCTAAACCGCCTGACCACAACCACAAGGGCCCTCATCTGGTAAGTTTCTTAAACACTGTCACACAACACAGTAAAAAAGTTTTAATTAAAAAAGAAGTTGTACAGGGCGCAATGCAGACAGCAAAAAAAGCCTATCCTGGCCTTTCTAATTTCAGCCCATAGCTTTTCTGCTGATTAACATTCAGAGAAGCATCAATGTGAATATGACATCTCAAACATTTAATGAACATCCTAAGGGCATAAAAGATGTTGTGCTTTGAATTGTGCCCAGTTATATCTAGCCTGAATTAATGGATTATTTTCCTTCCAGCTCCAGAAATCCAAATATGCAGGTTAATTCAACAGATAAAAAGCACACCATCTGTATTGAGTTATTCTTTGGATCAATCAGTGTTTCATTTGGTTTAGATTACCCATAACTTGTCTAGAGCAAATGCAAACCTCACTGAATACAATGTTATTGTGACAGCTAGTCTTGTGAGATGATCTAAAACATACATACTACCAGTGCTGTTTGTAGTGTGCATTTACTAACACAAAATATTGATGCAAGTGGATTAAGTTAAGTGGCAATGGGGTAAAGCAAAAATAAATACTTCTGCCTCTTCTTTTCTTTTTTGTGCACAAAATGCAGTGAGTCATCATGGCATAAGAGTCTACTAAACCAGAAAAATGTGTGTTGTGTAATTGTGATGAAGTCATGCATATCAAATAGCTGTACACCAACAAATAACTGATTACTAATTTGGCCAACACATGGCTCAAGTATGGCATTCACCAGTTAAGTTATTTCAGCTACAGTATACTGACAACACTTTTATTGTTTGCAGCAATGACAGTCATACTGTTTTGATTTTACATAAATAATACACAGTTATGAGACTTCCATGAAGGAAGACTTACAATGTGACTAATTTGAACAATATGACATAACAGGCTCACTGATGAGGAACAGTGGAGTACATTTCGAAGACCAAAAATGTCCTCTGTCCTCAAAATATGTGTATTTTGTAAGTAAAGGTCTTAATAACGTGTATTTCATATTATTTTTTCATTTCCTTTTTTTTCATTTGTTAAAAAGATAAAATGTTATTCTGTGTTGATTCCAGCAATTTCACATTACAAACATTACACTGGGTCACAGAGGGACAAAGACAGAGAGCATCATGGGCCTGAGAGGATAGCAACTAGTGGTGGCAGAATTAGGTGAACACTTTGACTGCCTGAAAATTAGTGTACAGACAAACAACAACCATTTAGATGGATCAATGATGATCATAATATATCGCATTGATAGCCTTGCATTAATTCTATCTTTTATCCTGTCCAGTCCCAAAAATGTAATATTATTGGAAATTATTGGTCTGTAGTTATTCAGGACCTGTTTTGGGTGGCTGCAGCACTGCTGTGTCTTTTGCCTCTGACCGTGACCACATGCTCCTGTAGCTGGCTCCATGTCTGAGTCGTAGCTTTTTTCCTCTCATCCACAGACAGCACTCTTCACACAATAACAAAAAAAGAGATGAGAGCACTTTCACATTGAATCACACTTTGTTTGTGGTCTGCCCATTTGACATGGGAGCCACTGATGCAAACAACACAACCATCTGACTCATCTGTTGTATAGACAATAATAATAATAATAATAACAATTTGATTTGATGTATACAAATGAGCGGTATAAGACACAATGATGCTGAGAATGCAAACCTTTGCTGGAGGTAGAGATTGCAAGCTTCCTCCAGAGCAACAAAGCCCATCCTTGTTTGCTGTCTTGGGGGGTCTGGAAGGGCAACAATGTAAGGCTCAATGATGGCAGGCTCTCCAAAACGGAAGACAAAGAGTCGACTCTGGCAGTCCCCTGTCACAGAATCACTGTGGCTGGGGTCCTGGTCACCTGGGTGAGACAAGCCAAACTAAGATTATTTGTTCAATCCCATCTAGCCCCAATTTATTTGGATTTTCTGTTTACAGATTTATGTTAATATTGACTTAACCCATCAAAAGTTTTCTCTACAAGCTGACAAGCTTTCAATCTGAAAACAAAAAGAAATCTGTCTGTATTTATCAGAATACCTCGTATGAATAGAGTTTGCTGTTTGGTGTCTAGAGCATAAACAGGATCCCAGGGAGTTGCAAGCACATGAGTCACCGGAAGAATCAAATAGCACACAGTGGTTTTGTTGATGACATCTTGGAGGAACAATTTTCCATTTTTTTGCACGACAAGAGACTGGTCAATAGACAAGAAAAATAGCAAGAATCAAACGGTGTAAAATTCAGTTTTGTACAATACGGTTACTGTGTGATGCCATTTTCTTTCTATACACATCTTTAATGAGTGACTGGCAAAAATATGAAAGACTATAAATAGGCAAGAACATAATCATATGAATTCCAAACAAAAAGGGTGATAGTCAATACAGAGAGGCAATAGCATCAATATGTCCTACTGAGCCCTGCAGGAACGGTACTGTTGCAATGGCAGTCGGGAGACCTCCAGAGTCTTTTGGCCTAAAAGGTTACAGAAAACAGACTGTGTAAAACTATGTACGATAATAATAATTAATATATTACTATGAAAGCAGCTACAGTTCTGGCCAAGACTATTGGCACTGTTGAATTTTCTGCAGATAATGTACAATATGTTCTAAAATAATTCACACATTCATCTGTTTTATTTAACAGCACATGCTCAAACAATAAGAATACAAATATAAATATAACATATTTTGTGGCTTCAAAACATGGCAATGATGTCCGTTTCCAAAAGCCATGAAAGATTTAGATTTTTGTTTGATAATGTGCTGTTGTGAAGACCGAAAGTTGTTTCAATTTCCAATTATTTCAAAGGATATTGGACATTATCATGCAGAAAATGCAAGGGTGCCAATATTACTCAAGTAACCTTTCAGTGAGCTGTATGGCACAGGATTCTGCTCCTCGTCCTGTGGTGAGTACATGAGTTGCTCCACTCTTAAATGCCACCAAAATATGGACATTGTTCGGGATAAGAGCCTGGTAGAGGAGTGAATCCTCAGGAGGAACAGGCCTGTAATCCACAAACAGCATCCTTGTGAAAGCACTGTCTGCTGATGGCACTAAGACAACAGACAGTGGGAGCCCTGAAGGAAAAAGTTAGAACAATTATTAAATCAAACAGCCCATAAACATGTTCATCTCACAAACCTTTAAACCTTTAAAGAGATATTCAACATTCAAATCATGTTTTTTGAGCTGTAATATATGACTTCTATATGGTGGGTGCACCCTGATCGGTGATGAAATACCAAAGGTTTAGGTGTAGTATGAACTGAGTGGGCAGAAAAAACGCCCCTGACTTGAGATGGGCCGATTGAGATGGAGAGAAATCCTCCAACTCAAAAGACATCTCTCCATCCCCTCCCCCCGGTTTTACAGACACACCCCCTTCTTCCCTTACTCTACTTGAAACCATATATTTCAGTATTATGGAGATGGCTCTTATACTTCTGGCAGCTTCTCAGTCAGAAAAAAACTATCTGTGTAACTTCCGGAAAAACAAATCCAACATCATTATCGCAAATCTGTTGAGTTTCTCTCAGGGAGAGGGAGGAAGGCCTAAAATATAGATAGAATTCAGTGAGTCATGCTTAGATGTGTGTGCATGTGTGTTTTTCAACCACATAATCAGAAATGCAGACACAACATTGTATGTTCTTATAAAGCTATGGAAGAAAACGACTTGCAAGATGACTCTGTATCATTTGTCCAGGTTGCTAGAGAAGGTAAAATAAATATGGGTGAGAAAGTTTCACCTGTCTGAGATTATTGTGCAGTAATTTCCAGTCATGTTTGAGAAAATTGATGTTGAATGTCATTATGTAATATGTAACATATATAATATATATATATATAATAACATAACCCATGCCTATCTCGTGCATGTGCATTGATTTGCAGAGCAACACACACTCAATAAAAAGTGTTTCAATAATTTCCAGCATTTTCTTGTCTTTTATATAACTACACTAGAACTTACTGTACTTCTGTCCTATGTTAACTGATTTAGTTTTAGTTTTAGTGTAAGTTAGTGTAACTATGTACTAGCCTACAAATATTTTCATAATAAATTCATCATCTGGTACACCTGTGGTACGCACAAATCAAGGTTTTCTGCATGTTTTGTGAATTCCATGTTGTTTTTTTGATACACACATAAACACAAAAGATTATGAGGAATTTAAGAAAGGTTTTGTGAATGAGTCCCATTGTCACTAACCACCTGTCGACAAATGTGTTGTCACTGCCTGGCTACAGTATAGCTAACTTATATTGATGGAACAATATGACATAATGTTTAGATTGCTTCTCTCAAAAGAAATTATCCTCAAATTATAGAAATTCCTTCAGAATGCATTAATGCATAACAAAATAAGATAATTATCAAAGAAAATTGTGAGGCAGAGTTGATAAAGTGTTTGCAATACCTGACCATAACATTAGCTTACCTAATTGCCTGTCCCAGACAGTCACTAAAGCAGCTTCAAGGCCCAGAGCTATGTAACGGGTGCAACTACTAACAGCAGAGCAGAGGATTTCATGGGCATTAGGCCACAACACATCTGGCATAAGTTCCACATCTGAATCAGAAAGAAAAGAACAGCACAAAGTTCAAACACCCATTGAAGATTTAGGCCTGCTGCCCCCTTTTGTATCAAAAGAGAAAGTACACACTTAACAACAGGCTGCTGATTATATTTCACACCAGCCAGTTCATTGTATAGATCAGGCTGTGAGCATCTACAAAATAATCCTTGAACCAATAAATATCCTACCTGGTTTATCCTTAGGTGCTCTGCACAGCAAATACTGAAGAAGATTATGGCTGCCACTCCACCACACACAGACAGCAACAGGCAACTCTGCTGAGAAAAGGTTGGAGATTAACGATGACATTAACAGGAGCATGGCCATATCTATCTATCTATCTATTCTAGACACACACGCACACGCACACGCACACGCACACGCACACGCACACACCTCCTTCTACCCCTCCTCCATTACAAACCTGGATGGGACCTTGCTTCACTAAGGCCAGGAAATAAACCACAAGGCAGAAGAAAGTGCTTGGCACAATGTCTGAAAAAGACAAGAGTCCCAGTGGCTAGTGGGAGACAATCTCAGGATGCAACAGCATGCAGGCTCAAATCTGATTGAAAACCTAAAATGAAAAAACACTAAGGGGCTGAACCCTTGCTTGCAGAAGGACTTCCTTCATTCTATGACATACAGTCAATATTAGAAAGTAGAAGATGTGGAAATCTCACAGACAATATGACCAAATGTCTTTTTACTATTATATTCATTCTATTCCTTTCATTCCTTTCATTCTATTTGCTATTCCTCATCTCTGCTACAAATGATATTCACATCTCCATTGCTTCAAAATACTACCTATGTAGCATCAATTTACACAGGATCTAGATACCTGACATTGAGTATGTTGCGATACTACTTAATATATTATTTAATTCATAGACTATACTAAACACTGGCTGCCTTTTATAAACTACTGAAGATAGAACATTCATTAAAAGTACACCAGACAGTGGTAGCAGTTGATGTTAAATGCTGATGCTATCTTTGAAGTCTTTATTGTACCTTGGCCTTTCATCTGTTTCTTTTGCTTTGTCTGTGTCTGTACTAAGGTACTTCCTGTACATGGACCTAAACACAGCATCCTGTTCCTCCCATTGGCGACTGTTGATCACATGGTTCTGCCCAGAACCAAATACTCTGCCACAGTCTTTCTTCTGCAAGACCTCAAGTGGACTTTTCAATGTTGTCCCTGCAAAACAGCAAATACATGCTTGGAAAGCCCTTACTTGTGCGCCTATTGCCAAGAGTGAAATTAAATTAAATAAGGATTTATTTATTAGAACAGAGAAAAGAGGTGGCACTTAATCTCCAGTCTTAAAACAGGTTATAAGTGATTGCCTACAGTGACACACCATCACTTACGTACAGGGACACACACACACACACACACACACACACACACACACACACACACACACACACACACACAATGGATTTATGTTCTGTCCAATTACGCTATTGGTGTCATAAATAAATTTGTTTCTTTAAATAAAAAACCTACCTGCTAGAATTTTGGGTGGCTTGATTTTCATCAGAACTGCAGCTGGAGACCATTTCACATCTACAACTCCAGATGGGCTCTGCACCCAAAGAGGAAAGAAACAAAGAAAGAAACTGATAGAAATTCCATTCCATAATTCAGTTGATACTGTATTCAATTCAATTCAAAAGAACTAATAACTTCCATAAAATATGTGGAGCTTGAATAAGTTAAGATTCAAATAGTAGTCACAAATTCAAACAATAGTCACAAATTTCATTCTTAATGAGTGATAATGTGTGAAGAGCAGTTAATGAGTCTAATACAAAATGACATTTCAAAAATGCAATACCTGTTTTTGTGATGCTGCCAACTCTAAATCTTTCAGCCATGCTTCTAAGGGGAAACGATAAACTTCAAGCCAAAGAGCACCATTGCCTGATGAGAAATGTAAAATGTATGTCATTCAGAAGAGTTGAATGTAAGGTCGTGAATTAAAATCAAATTCAGAGAGACATAACTCAACACAAAGGAAAGACCTTACAGCTGATTGACGCAGCTCCATAATCTCCCCCTTCAGATAGTTCAAATGCCATGCAAATGCTCCTTTGGTTTATATCTTCCTGATGATATTGAAAGGATTTCTTGTCATTTTTATTTTTATTTTTTTAATCTAATCACATAATGCAAGTGTGGCAATCAAGACTCCAAAAAAACACAGCAATGGGGAAGATATCCAACGTGGATGGTGAAGCCATGTTGAATAACAATACGCACCGTGTCGTTAATAATCTTGAGTAGGTGAATGCTTTCAGCATGATATGCAAAGATTCTGGCAACACCTGCAGTGGTAGACAGTGGAAGCTAGTCTTAGTATGATGACAGATTAAAAAAAAAACAGTTGTTACTTCAATTCAGGGATTCAGTGTCAATGCACTTCTTACAGTATTTCCAATTTTGTCCTTTCTTTACTGTAATTTACAGCTGACACTGTCTCTGATCAATAGAACATACTATATTTCATGACTCGGGAACAGGGCAGATTATTAAAAGTGTACAATTAATTCTACTGTAAATGTGAGGAAAACATTGCTGACCAATGGGAATCAAATTGCATTTCTCAATTCCTGAAAAGTTGAGTTTTTGGCGATTTTTCCGTAGGAGAGTGATGATTACGCAGCATAGCATGAGAAGCATAATGGCTGATGCGAACCCTATTACCCACCCATGTCATCAATGGTGCCAAGCAGGTAGGCCATCTCACCCATACAGGTGATTTGAATGGATGTGATTTCCAGCCTGTCCTCCAGCCATGCTGAGACACAGATGAGAGAGGATGCACAGCTCACGGACAGGCCCTGGGAGTGACCCATACTGACGTATCGGCCGTCCTCCGAGCACGCTAGGCAGTTGGTGCTCCCTGGAAGCTAAGGGACAAGTAACAACAGTGAAAAAAGGTTAACCAGATTTTCAGTACAAGTAGGTAAAAAAACAAAGCAGAATGATTTTTTTTTTAATGAAATTGTCACTAATTCAGGATGTCAAAAGTTTAATATCTTGGCTAGGGCTACATTTGATATTTGTACCTGTGTAGCTGCAGTCAGCTCCAAAGTAGGGGTTGTCTCTTTGGATTTATCTGCTAACCTAGTGGTTTCTCTTTTTGAGATGGTGTCCCAGGTCATATCAAGCAGTCTGTCCAGCACTTTATCAATCATGCGGAATGGCTGTGGCAGCCGATCCCTGAGTTGTTCAGGATCAGTCAAAAAACCCTCATCCTCATCCTCACTCCAGTCTTTTTCCGAGGGCTCTGCAATGTCCATAGGATCTTTTCTGGTGTATACAGGCGTCCTATGGGAATAACGATTGTTGATTTTGAGCCAAGTTGTTTGAATTCTCTTACCCACTGACTAATAACCAGGCACAAGAAGATACTGTCTTTACAGATTGAATAGATTGAACAGAACTTGAATATTAATGTGAATATTCCACTGGATTATGTTTAGGCCTACTGATGATACTTTTTGAGATGGTATTCGGTAATTTACCAGAAATAAATCTAACATTGTATCAATGTAGAATCAATGTTAATCAATGTTAATGCATCAACACAATTAACACACAAAATTCGACATCAGTTTTGCACCCTAAAATCATATTGATCCAATGCTATATTTCAATTGTAGTCTGCTATTTGGGTTGTAAGCGATTACATTTTGAAAGTAACCTTCCCAGTGCCCTGCTAACCCTGCTATGTACTGAAACAAGTAAGATTATTACATTAACGTGACACTTCTCATCCTCACCAACATTACGCCACAGTTCAAGCCTCAGGGTCACAGCAAAACCCTTATCATGCAGCTTCTATAGACAAAAAATAAACTACAGATATAAAACCACAGGATATAAAATAATAGCAAAAGTAGGATAAGGCGTCTATAGACTCAGTGTGGAGTACCACACACACACACACACACACACACACACACACACACACACACACACTACATGTCTCTATAGGCATATTACAAAAATATTATGATGGGGGGTTTTCATTAGGCTGGGGAAGAAGCATGCAGCTGTTGCTGTGAATAAGTAGCCTAGAGCAAATAAAAAATAAAGTTAGTGAAGTGTTACACTCTACTGAAAGCCAGATGGGCTCAGTGCCAAAAGGAGATAAAGCTAACGTGCTAGTAGCGTCAGCGTTGGGTTTGCTGCCTTTTGACTTTAAAAACAGAGCTAACGTTAGCGGCACAGGTGAGACTACATGGAACACAGAGTAAACGTGGTTGGATGACTTTTAGTTTAGTTTTTAGTTTAGTTTTAGTCCCCCACCATTTCGTCGTGGTATTGTAAGTAAATACCATCACTGGCTAACGACCTTACCTTGACGCTGCTAAAGTTGGTTTTGGTGCCTTTGGTCAGACAGCCAGGATATCGTTGTGTTGTTGTTTCTGACAGTTCAGCGGCGATGGGTCGTCATAACAACAGTCCCCTCCCCTCTCCTGCCCGCCCCGGCCTCGCTCACTCATTTAGGAGCGGATTATAAAATACAATTATAAAATACAAATAATTATTTAATTATATAACTAAATAATTATTAAAGATCATACCCACAGTACAATTTACAACAAATAAACAGCTAGAAAATCTTTCTTGTAGGTATGATATTCGTGTAGGGGCATAGTGTCTATGGTACTCAATAGTAAATTATAGTGACCCTACCTTTCTTAATGGTATTTTTTAACTCTTATATCACTACAATAATCCTATACTATTCCTGAAATTATTTAGCATGCCTATGCCACATGTTATCCCTCCTATCTCACCCAATCTTTCCTGTCTCTCTACTGTTGACTGTCAAATAAAGGCAAATTTCCCAAATAATAATAAAAACATCAGGCCACAGCCAACATTATTCTCAATGTTCTGTAATGTGCACATATAATTAAAAGCTAAAGGCATTTTTGCATACTTATGCAGTTGCGATTAAACAAAACATATACTGTATAAATCATTCATCATCTATGCTGATTTCCCGCATCAAAGAAGAGAACACAGAGGTTTGTTACATTGAGGTTTTTATTCTTTTGACTTTGAACAAGACAAGTGAAAGTATACATTTGTAAAATGTATTTTATAAACAATACAATTTAATGCATATTCTCCTCTCACACTGCGAATGATTAAGGTTCCCTTCAGCAGATATATGGTACATAAAAACACTTCTTGTGCAATACACACTGGAGAGCTTCTCAGTACGCTGCCCTCATAACAAAAACAAAAAAACAACAACATATGAACCAGTTGTTATAAGCGTGTGATTCCTTTAGTGATTCAAAATTCATTTAGAGATTTTTCATGTAATATTCTGACTGAAATACCAGTGATTATTTCATCATATTCAAAAATCCACTTAATTATGGTCTTCAATCAACCACTGTGGCACTTGACTATAATAAACACTATCCCACCTTTTCCCTCCAGTATCCATCCCATAACTGTCACCCCCCCCACTGGCAAATGATTGAGTCTTCTCATTTTAAAACAGTAGATTCTTTGTGCATAAAATAGTCTTTCAACCAAATTGCTATATGCCTTCAGAACCGAGTCACTTAATAACAGGAGGGATTTCAATAGGAATACCATCAAAGGCATAAACCACAGTGGTATTCCTAATGATTGGCTGACCATTTGCCTCTTCTTAGCCTAGAAATGGTATTCTGATAACAAATGATTCAAAACAAAAAAACAATGAAGTACCAGTATCTTTCGAAGGAAATAGATTAGCTCATGAAACTCAAGAATATTTCCTTCAGGGAGTAATATTTAAATATAAGTGAGAAAGCAGTCATAAGAGAGGCATTCAATTTTGAACAGTGACACGGCTAAGACAGTTTTCACCCTAACAGCTAACAGTAATATAAGGCAGATAACAGATGTATGTGGAATGACACCTTCATGATATTGGCAGTTTGTTTGAAAATTGAAGTTGAGTCCTATAAAAGTATAGTCTTAAGGCTTCTACGTCATTGACTGTGTGAACATTCAGTACAAAATTTGAAACCACAATGAACAATTACAATCTGGATGGAAATTTCACTAGCCTGCTGGCCCATTTTTTCCAGTGTGGATTTAGTGCAAAATTGCCAGAAACTGAATAGGCGCCAATCATTAACTATGGAAATGGAAGGCTACAAAACCCTCCAGGCTCCAGGCTAGTGCTTGAACTTCCCAAGTACCACAACTGGTTAGAGTGTTACGACATACCAGCAAATCTTCATTTCTCACCAATATGGCTCCATATTTCCCTGAAGACTAACTAAAAGTGTTGGGTAAAGTGGCCTCTAAGCTCCCATCTGAGGCCATTTTTGCATTTTCAACAATAATGGCAATGATGATTCATGTCCACATCGGTTCAGACAGTGACAAAATATACATTATGCTAGGTGACCCTTTCATCTATTCACAAACATTTCCACCTTGTTCTCAGAGCCCCTTGCAAATAAACACTTTGATCTAATATGACTTGACGCTGCAGGCTGAGGAGAGCAGAAAAACATATAAAATACAGGACAGAAGAAGGCGGCTTAAAATAAATACATCAGTAGTTCAAAGCAGAGTGAGAAAGACAGACATTTGATACTCTGTGCTGATAGGGTGATATGGGGCTGATTAACATCGTCATTAACTGTTGCGGGGAGACGAAATGCAAATGTCTTCCTCACCCATATTTGTGCATCAGTCATCAAGGCTAGCCTTTTTGGTCCCTAAGCTGCCATTCAAAAGTAAGGGGAGCGGATAATAAATACTTTCTATTTTTGTGATAAACTGAAGCGCAGTTCGGAGTCCCTCCACCTAACCGGCGCATTCTCCAACAAACTGTAACGTTTCCGTGTGCACATACAGCTCCTTTATTCATCCAAGGTTTTTTTTTCCCAAGGGTTTGCCCTGCTCATTGGATCCAGCTGCTTTCAAACAGTCTACAACTGTTTCAGGAATGCGGATTTAGTGTAGAAAATATAAGGACCACATGCTGTATCCATGAAACAGCCTGACCAGGTGAAGCCAGGTGAAGGCTGTGGCCCCTTACTGGTCTTTCTATGCTGAATTTCAGCATTCACAGTCTCTGCATTTATACACTTTCCTTGAGCAGTGTTCCAGTTAAGGATATATGCCATGTGTCCATAACAGAGTGAATAAGTTAATGTCATATTTACTACTTTTTACATACTTCCAAGGAAATGGCTGACACGGACACTGGTCATAGCAGGGCTGACAAAAGCTAAAATGAAATGAAATTGTTTGTCATGGTATTACGATGTGCACACAAAACCCTCATCATCAAAACAGGGTACCTTTGAAAGTAATCTTAGAAATGCCAAGGCAATTTGGTATTCCAATTGGACTTTTCACATCAATACGACATCAGACAGCAGTGATTACTTTGAAACAAATAGACTCACAAAACCTGGAAGTCTGCTGCTGTCTTTTAATCATTAGCAGTCACAGCATCGTGGTCCCAGCGGTAGCCATCTGTATCAACCTTTGAAGTCTCATTCAAAAGCTCTAAAGTGAAAATGCATATTGTTGTTATGCAACTTAGGGCCTCCGTCTCAAATATCAGTGGCCAATGCATAAGAGGGGGGAGCCAATGCTATGAAGTGACCTGAGTGACATCAAAGTCTGTGATGAGCTGTTTTATATGGGACAGTTTCTCATGGAGATATTCACAGCGCTTCTTCTCTTCCCGGTAGCCTGGGAACTTCTGCAGAGACAAGACAAAGCATTATGATGAGAGGTTTGCACACTTCATCCCTGTTGTATCCTGGCCAATTCCCAAAGGACTGTCCATTCATATTTACTTGTAGTGAATGTTATTTGAGCTTCGGTCGCTGCTTACTTTAAAGGCTAGAACAAGAACAGCTTGGCAACTTCCCAATGTTTAGCAATGCGTAGCCATCTGCTGCTTCAGCAAAGCAGCTGATATATTTGATGTATTTCTACACCATACTGAATAAATACTACACCCTTATACAAAAACTGAAACCTGCTTTGTCAGCTCTATCTGGCTGTAACTTATTCTAGCCAGTTGCTGCAAGGGTCTATCCAGAGTGAGAGGATCATAATTTTGTGGTTTGATTGTAACAAAAGAACAATACATGTTATTTTTCAAAGTACTGCATGCATAAGCCTTGATCACCAACTAGTCCATTTTGAGCAACTTGAATGCCCATTTAGTGATGTTATACTAGGCGGATGCAATTGAATATTGGTACAGCATTCCAGTCAAATCATTTAAAATTTTTCCAGAATAATTGCATTTGTAACCCCAATATAACTTTGGGTCCAGACACAGACTTTGAAAAAAACTAAGATCAGCAGTCTTCTTTTTTGCTTGTTTACAAGGGAAAGGATGCACTGTTAAAAGCACTGTAACATTCAGTGCACTGGCCACTGAAAGTTAAAAATATGTGCTCTTTAGCTAAAGATGGCCACGATTCAAATGGGTTTTCAGCAGTCTCAGAGCCACGTGTGTGCATGCCATGTGTGGCATTTCTCCAAGGAGCTGTTGAGCACTGATTAGCAAAAAAAGCTCAGTGTACATAGGCACTTTAGACTCAGAACACAATGGTATCTAATACAGCTTAGACCCATCTATAATTGGTCTTGATGCAAATAACCATTTAGGTCCAATCAACAAAACATTTGGTGTACTTGTAGTTGCACAGTCAATCCAAACTGCTTGGCATATGAATGTTATGCATCAAGGTTAGACCAATATATGAGCAAACCAAGATTAGCATTTAAATACAAAAAATCAATGGAATTTTCTTTTCATGTTTATTTATGAAACATTTGTATTTATTTTACAATTGTTCAATATTTTTTTGGTGAACTAATTCTTTGTTTTAAAGGCAATAATCTAATCCCAGAGTTTTCCTACCATTGAATGGGTGGGGCGGGACACCCTGCCATAAAGAGACATGTTGTGTTGTGCACAACATGTACTGCAAGCACACAACACTCAAACCTCAAGTCTTCTGACCGTGTCATTTGAAAACATAACTCCTGTGAGAGGTTGATATGGAATTCATTTTTTGTTCTGGGCGACCAGCTCATCAGCTCAACAGGCATTTCATTCTTCCTTAGGATTTGCTCTCTTCTTACTCTCCAAATGATTTTTTTTCTTGGATATCTTTACATTTTGTGTACATGGACATTTGCAGTCAAATAAAATGGATGTAATGCAGTAAAAGGCAGCATAACTTGAGCCATTTAAATGACTGCAACTGTGATATGGCTTACCTTTCTATACTTCTTGTACTTCTCCATTATTTGGTCTTCCATTATCTAAGGGTACAAAACACAGAACAGCACTGTGAGCATGTTCAGTAGCAGTGCATGTGCATGCATTTAATATGTGCATCATTATTGTTTATTGCCCTGTGGCTTTTCAGCTTCATGTACACATACATTATTCAGAGTGAATTAAGCACATGTCTACCTTATATTCTTGTGTGCCAGGGGAGAGGCTTTTGATCTTGGATCCTAGCTGAACAAACATGTGAGTGATGGTGGCGATCCTGGAGTGGAGGTCTTTGTACTCGTCATACTCTGCACAGAAGTCGTCCTGATACCTCTGACGCTGCTCCACACTGGTTATGGTGCTGTATGTACTAAACAAAGATGTATACAGTTAGCAATGACGCCCCTGTGATGTTAAGCTGAATGGCATCAGAGGCAGAATCTTGGCTAATCATACTGATCAACTGAGTCTAACTGTATAATGTGGAATAAATATCTACACCTAAATTCATCACCATGTCCTTTGCAAAAAGATTTCAGTAATCAGGATAGCCTATAATTGTATTTTTCTTTGTTTAGCTGCTGAACTGTCTCAAGTTCTATTAGTCTGTTTAATTTCCATTTTGTGTTGTACCTCTTTTTTCACACAAGGTGGCAACATAGTGCCATAGTGTTTCTGGTACCCACTGCAGAAATCCCGCCGCCCCCCCCCCCCAGTAGAACCAAAGTACTAAAAAACTCTAATGTCTCTCTACTAACTAGTCACCAGACCATTCATTGTAAAATCCAATAGCTGAAAAGAGAGAAAGTTGTTTTTTCCAAATAATTCCTCTTTGGGGATGGAGCAAAAATGGAGCAGCAGGCATGCAGTAAAAAGTTTGCACAGCACATTCCACTGCAAACATATTTGAAAATGTATAAAAAGACAACTGTCACAGTAACAGCATGTAGAAAAAGCAAACTAAATCATCTGTTTACACTCACATCACGTAATCCGGCTTCTCCTCAGAGGCCACAGCATTTGTGATGTCAGGATCTGAAAAATGCACCCAGACAAGGTAAACGACATTAGCTCGAGCCAACCCAATACAGCCATTCCAATTACACTTTGTCATTGGCTAAATGTTTAGCAGTGTGTTTTTGTTTTGCTGAAGGTCACCATGTGTTTGTCTGCCTGCCTGCCTCTGTACAGACCAGCTAAGAGCCTGTGGGTATCAGGAGACAGCTTGGCTTAGAGACCTAATGCACTGCTCGAGCTGTTATTGAGTCAATCAGCCACATAACACACTGAGGACTCAGGAGAATGGCCGTAAGGGAGCGAACACAGACAGGCTTATGAGATAATACTGTGTAAGTGCACCACTGGCCAGTCAAACAAACACTCGCTCAGAGAGACCACACACAGAATTATCACTGGTCATCTGCTCAAAGCCTTGTGTGGAAACGGAACCAGTTAGTTCACAGCTAGACGATAACAAAGGCTGTTTTGGAGGCAAGTCCCCCGCCATAGGACACATACACAACATTCACATGAGAACCGTCCCAGTCCGGATGCAATGAAGTGTTATCTCCAATCTTTTACCAAGCCAAACTCCCACACAGGAATCACCATATTGCACAAAAGGAGGAAAGAATCTGGCCTTAAACAGGAAATGTGAATATGGTACAAATTTCTAAAGACCTACCCCCTACTACTACACCACTATGTTGGTATTAAATGGTATAAAACTGTTTAAGGGAAAAGGAGGCAAATGTGTGATCAAAAGGGAAAAAGGTATGCAAAAAGTTCCTTACTGTCAAGCTTGTCAGGGTTTTGCTTGAGATCAGGACTGGTCTCCAACCATTCACTGCCCTGGTTGTCTTTTAACCTCTCCCTCTCCTTGTCCTTGTGCTTTTTAGATTTCTTCTTTCTGTGCTGGCTGTTGGCAAGCTGCTGGTGTGTGCAGCCAGAGTCACCGTGTGGTGGCTGCTGTGTGCTCACTTTGGGTGCTTGCTTCCCAGTCTCCAACACAGGTGTGTCAGAGGAGACAGACAGTTTGTGCATAAGTGGGAAGCCATTTTGGTTCCCAACATGGTTACTTGTCCTTTGAAACTCAGTCGTCGTGTGGAAACTGGGGTTGAGGGGAGGTGATGGTTGTTCTCGTCCGCCTTTATTGTTTAACAGTCCGTTTACAGGTGGCTGCTGTTGCAGTCGCTGGTCTGCCAGCCTTTGTCTCTTAACAGCTAGGCTTTCCAGTGAGTCTGAAGGCACTGGGCGTTTCTGGGATAGAAAGAAGGAAAAAATAGGGGGAACAACCTTTATCCCTCAAATGATACATAAGTGTTTCCATGCAATACTGGGAGCACAACTTGCAACAATAGCTTGGCGACCTGATGCTGATGTTAAGTTAAACCTAACGTACAAGATGCTATCCCAAGACAACCAGGTTCAAGCAGAGTAGTCACTTTCACAGGTATTCAAAAACTGAAGGTAGAGATTTACCACGGCAGGATGTTTCCCTGTGCTGTGATGCAATGCAGAAACCTCTGAGGTCTTCTGTGGAGATGGGTTTGCATGGAGACTCCTCGATTGGCCGCTGTTGTGCAGCTGCAACTTCCTGTAAAACAGGAAGGAAGAACAATTGGGAAACTGCACTGCAAAGGTAGGAGCTTTACAAGAGCAGTAGTAAAAGTAAGCATGCAAAGGCTATACAGCTACTTTGTGTATCAGGTACAGGTGGCTCAATTCTCAAGTGTTGAGCAAGACCTGTAGAGAGAGTTGTGGAAGAGGCAGAAAGAGAGAGAAGAGAGAAAGAGATGGGAGCTAGGGTAAGGCCACTGCTTGCCTAAAGCTCTGTGAAACTAGTCAAGATGCTCATCAGATCCAATTATTTACCACAGCAATTCCAAATCTTATTACTTACCACAAAACCTATTTTGTCATTCATGATTTGTCATCACTATCGGATAGCTGCTGAAAGGTATTGTAGACACTAGTGATGAAATAATGTCTGGCCCGTGCTTCTTGTTGTTATGAGGCATATGACTGAGTCTGATGAGCCGCATGGGGTTATGTTTTTTCTTTTTCCTCGTATGGATTTCTATACCTTAACTGTTGCCAAGGCATTGTGAAAAAAGGTTCAGAAAGGTTCAGAAAACAAGTGTCAGCATAGCATAGCATGTGGACCCAACTGTTAGAGATTAATAATTCATTTTAGATTTTGTTGTTTTGTTGATTGCTCCATTAAGAACTGAAAGTACATTTCCTTTACTCTATAGGGACTCTAAAACCAGACGCTCCTGTGACCAAATATGGTCATTTATTGATCCGTGGTGTGAGGTAATAAAGGTCATTTCAGTACAACAGCCCTACAAAGAAACTTTTAGTAACCATTTGACTTGTCCTGTAGTGAAAAGCTCCCTAGACCACAGATGTAGCCTATGGCCTACAATGAACGGCAGAGCAATGATAAAACGGCAGTTCACAATAAAGCTCTATGTTTATCGCCTGAGCAGTGAAGCACACACACCTAAGGGTTGTCTTGTACCGATAGAAAGATCACAGTTAATATTTCTGTGATACGATAGGATATAATAAAAGTGTGACTCTTAATGTTTTGATGCTGCAATACGTTCATGATTATGTTTTTCTTGGATTGGTGTTTGAAAATGTTTCTTTTCTGTGACTGGAATAATATTCCTTAAGGCGATGAATTATTTCAAGACAGTACAAATCCACGAGTCAATGACTTGATTTTACCATTTAAGAACATTATTTGATAGCAAATTAAAATATAAATATTTAGCATTAGTGAGGGCAAGTGCTGCAATATCATACTGTATCCAGTGGGTGGTTTGTTCACATTTACCAAAGGGGATGGTAGCTAGGTAAACTATTGTTTTGCCATCTCATATGCCTTAAAGCTACAATATCTAACTTTTTGCCACGAGTCAGTGAAGTGTATTGTTAGTGCTGCCCTCCTCCCCCTCTGTTGGTCACAACCCAACACTCATCTAGAGCGGTCTATTCTGAAACGGCATCTAGCCTGAGGCTGAGGTAAGTGGCACCCGTAAAGCCACCGCAGGCGACGAAGAAGCAAACGGGCAATCTGCAATAAAAAAAACAATGAACAGTGAAGTGATGTTCACTGTGTTTTTGAATGAGTCGTGTCTGCCACACGTTTCGTTTTGCTGTTCTTTTGTTTCATACCACTTTCCGCCATTGTTACTATGATTTTCCTGCGTTGTGGCCACTAGCCTCACCAATTTTAGGCAAATGGAGGGATTCAGACATGTTCACAGGGTCACAGACACAAAGTGATAATGTGTATTATATGCTATTTATTTATTGTTATTTTAATGTGCAAAGTTACATATTGCAGCTTTGATGTTTATGGTTAAGAAAGCGAATGCAATAAATAATTTGTTGCCCCCTGTCGGTTTTGCCCCCAGCTCTACCCACCTGGCCAGCAGCCTGCTGATGAGCTGCCTCTCCTCCTCAGTGTAGCCCGGCCAGTCCCTCTGCACATGCTTGTAGAAGTCATCCCTCAGCAGGTAACTGCTGTCTTTGGGATTCACTTTGGCCACCTGAAACACATGAGCACGAGATAACTTTCAACTCTCATTACAAGTCTTTCATTCTTGGCTGGAACATAGTTAACCCTGTTTGAGAGAGAGCTGATCGTATTCTCATATCTACTGTGGAATGAAACGACCATATTTGGGACATATAGTTAAAAATCTGACGTGTGTTCCTGTGTGATACGGCCTTAGATTACTTGAATTCATTTCTTGGCAGTTCTCAACATCCATCAGAATTAAAAATCCAGTTTTATGAGCAATTGCAGACATTAACGCAGGAACAGGGGGAGTGTTTCCACTGCGTTTCTGTTACCAGTCTTCAAAGTAGCATACTTCATATGTGCGGTAATGGGTCTATTTTGTTTGTAGTGTCTTAATTTTTGTTAGACACCATTTTGTTAATGTAAAGCTATTTCTCAACATACAGTGCATACTCCAGCTTTGATCCTTCAAATCAGTCCAATGAGTATTAATTCAACTGCTGAATTATTCAGAAACACCCACATGCATAATATCAGGATAATTAGCCACACTTTTCAATTATTCATTTTTTTTTTTTTTCAATTTTGTTCCTCCTGAAAAACAAAACTACCATGCTATTTTCTCCAAGCTGTTTCACAATAGTATTTACAACGACAGCTTTACCCACTCTAAAAATGGGTGTGCCTTTTTTACAAGTCTGTTACTGTTAACACAGCATCTGTTCGAAGACTAAAAAATATCTAATTAAATGGTATCATCAAAACACTATTTTCATTGCTATTAGTAAGTGACCATAGTAAAATCACTTCCCTGCACTGTTTTGAATTGCAAAAAACATATCTATTAAGCACAGGACATTTGGTATCGGTATCTCTACATTGAAAATCATACTGATGATATACCAGCTTTTGTTTGTTTAATCTTTACATTTTTACTTGTTTGTATACTGAACATAGTACAGTCAATATGTGTACACTGTATACCTGTGTTGTCTGAAAGAAGTGGTAATCATGGTAATACAAATTGTTACATACACTAACAATACATCACTGTTAGTGTTTTTTACCGTAGCATGTAGTTATAACAGCCCACCTCTATTACCATCACATAAACACAATATGCTTTAACATGTTATTAACATGTCGAAAAGTAACAACACGTATTGTCACTAGACACACAGATATGTTTTTCAGAGTGCATTATTCCTGAAAAGCAGAACTATATTTCTCCCATTCTGTAATGTTCCCATCGGAGAGTTGCCCCATGCAGCGCTTGGGTCTTTCCCTCTCATAGTGACTACTTTAACCTCCCCTCTAATCTCGCCAGACTGCCTTTCTCTGAGGACATCCATCTTTCAGAGGCCTCCTGACAGAGCTGGCCCACCCTACAGCAAACACAATCTCAGCAGAGACAATTACAGCACCAACCTAATTACACACACACACACACACACACACACACACACACACACACACACACACACACACACACACACACACACACACACACACACACACACACACACACACACACACACACACACACACACACACACACACACACACACACACACACACACACACACACACACACACCATTTAGGAAGTACTCAAAAATGTATACAGGAAAACAGCGTTCAGTAAACAGCCTTAAATTATATCACTGTTTAAATTAAAGCATGCCTGGCCCTTGGCTTCTTTCAGTACAAGGTTATATTGTGTGCTATACAGACTCTCTACTCATCTCCTATACAATTTCCCCTTTTGCCCCTATATAGCTTGTACATGGACAGTATTTATCAGATCCTGGTTATGTAAAGCCTTTTCAGTACATAGGACTTGCACATGCATTATGTGCCGTTTGTAAGTGTATAAAACCTGTGTGGGTGGGCGTACACATAAGCAACCATTTGTGCATGACATGTCTTTGTATGCCTTCATGTTTGTGTATGTGTGTATATATAAATATATCTGTATATAGATGCATACACACATTAGTGAGCATCCATTTCTGCGTACCTCCTCCAGCACAGTGCCCAGCTCGGCCTTGTCCTTGGGACTAGCTCTGTCCCTCTCCAGCCACAGCAGCAGCTCAGGTTTCCTGTAGGGTTTGAGAGCCAGCAGGTGGATGATGCGCTCCCTCAGGGGCTTCTGGGTCAGCAGGCCCAAGGTGCCGTTCCGCCGGTTGTTGGGCGAGTGCTTATGGAAGCTGCTGTCTGATGCCGACAGAGGAGCCGGCCTCTTCTGGAACTTGCCACATTTACCTGGACACACACAGGAACAGGAAGCTGACTGTCAAAATGCAATCTGTTACAGATTACTGGATGCCTGTTCAACAGTAATTCATGTATTGCTGAAACTCAGTGATGCGATCCAATTTATTTCAGTTACTTTTGGATTACCTTTCTCCCAAACTGCAGAATATGAAGTCAAAGGCACAATTTGTACACAAATAAAAGAGGGTAATTTACATTTTCTCTGACATTTAGGGAGACTTATGCTTAGGCCTACTGGACGCCCTAAGGAAAATTCACTACTGGAACTCATTGAAACATGTCACGCAAGTACAAATCATATAGAGCATTTGACATTTTCATTACGTGGGCCAGGTGGGACACTTAAGAGTAAAGAGAAGAACCTGATTTTAAATACGCTACTCTAAGGACTGCACTAACTGGTCTATTGGTTAACTAATGATAAAACATTTATTAAAAGATAGATTTGTATTAACTTTTTTCCCTAGATGTCATGTGCATGCTAGTAAGTGCCCATACATCAGTGCTGAGGCCCCTGCTCCAGACGGACAGGGCAGCATAGGATATGATGGGGCAGCGAAAGCTATCTGTGCTAATCCCATTACAGGTTAAGCTGTGCTTTGAAGGTCAGAACGGAGCATTTGCACGGGAAAAGAAGGCTTTCCCTTGCACCACAAAAGTACGTGCTGCCAGGAGATAATAACGCTATCCATTATCATTAGTCTACTATCTGTCATTAAATCTTCATAAAAATACACCGAATTCCACAATAATTATGGTGTGGGGTGTATGGTGTGTCAAAATGCTGTACTCTATGGGTTTTGACATGCCTGGTGTTATATGTGTCCCTATGGGCATGTATGGTGCAAAGTCATCACCTCAAGATCTGATGTTACACAATACAACCAGTCTAAAACTGCCCTAAACCGCCCCGAGCAAAAGCTTCCCTGCTTTCTGCAGCTCCAGCACTGACAGGGGGGGTCTAGACTCATGCCAAGAAACAATATTGCATAATCGCATGAAAGGTTGGAGAGGAATAAAATAAAAACAATAGCAAGCAACTGCATTGATTGAATACAGACTTAAGATAGTATAGGCAGTGAGCTAAAAACTGGAGACAAAAACTGTGGTAAAAATCAAATGTAAAAAAAGCCATCACGTGCAAATGTATGAAATTTTGTTTTGTGGCAAACCTGCAGTTTTTTAGTTCATGGTACATTTGCAACAACAGCCAGCCATTGCTGCACAAGCTTGCAGCTAGTTTGGGGCAAACTTGGTGCAATATATTAGAACAAACTAAGTAGTTTCCTAAAAAAATATGCTACAAACTGTAAACTTGTGCAGCAAACCTTTAATTTTTGTAAGCTGTACTTTATAGATGAGGTACATCAGTTATTTCTGAAGACATCATTTTCTGTAACGTAACTGGGAAGAACCTGGCTTTGAATCTAACCATGGCCCACTACCTCCAGAGGTGATGCTTTAATGACAGATGCTGTTGACTTTAAACAATACAAAACATGTCTTTGGCCAGAACTCTCTTGCAAGCCAGATGTCAAAAAGCTACATTTATTCTAGTGTAAATAGGGCCTAACAGCAAGTTGATAACCACAAGCCAAAGTAAGGGTACAAAAGTAATAAATATGAGTGACAGACTAAGCCTTGGGCTCTATTCCTTGGGCTTTGCACATCTGGTTTCATAAAGAGCTCTAGTACAACAGAGATATTTGTGCTCATAACGGAATAATATTCTCAAATATTCAATCAAGGTCATGATGACGTTAGACAGGGAAGTAGACAGGAAAATATTAATATCATCATGATTATATTTCCATTTCTGTTCCTTATATTCCAATATGTTATCCACATTAATTGTGTCCCTCATATAAATCTTGTGGAAGAAAACTTTAATATACTGTATGACATGAGTAGTACACATATATTAACAGTATACATATATGCCATGCTGTATTTGATTCATGTAAAGCTCCTAAATGAACTTATGCTTGCTCCAAGGATACTAATACTTCATGTTACCTAGAGGATGACCTAAAGAGTGTCTCCAAGTGATTTATCTCCCAACACTGTTTTGTCTATTCTAGTGACCTTGTTATTGAGACCGGAGGTAACCCTAAAGGGCCTTGTGTAACTTGTAGGTATAAAGAGCCTGCTCACTCTTAGAGGGGCAGAGAAATGCCTGAATGCTGTTGGACCTGTATGCCGATATATCTCCATGCTGCAACATGATTAAATAATCACTCTGCTTCAACAACTTTCAGTGGCAATTGACTTCTTTGACAAATTTCCACAACACTCTCCAACCTGAAGGCCCTTTTGCCTTTACCACAAAAAAAATTGGCCTCTAGAGGCAGTCTTACTTGGATGTGTGGCTCCAGGTTTGATCTCGATGGCAGAGCGACTCCAGCTGTCCTTCTCCACCTGAGACATCCTCTCCCGGGTCATCTGGTAGGAGTCGTCAGTGGCGCACACTGTGATCTTGTCCTGGATGCTACCTTGGCCTTCCAGCTGCTCACGGCCCTCACTGCGAAACAAGACACAGTCGTACAGGGACTCAGGACTATACAGTCTACACTGTCAAGATACAGGCCCATAAGCTAGCTTAGAGCAGAAGGTTAACGTGTACTCCATATAGCATAATGTGGCTTTGTGGTCGGAGCTGGCTAAGACAGGGCTACGCTTGTGTTATGTCACTGTCCAGATATAACTCTAGTTCGCTAGTTCAAAGCAGGATAGAGCCTGTGGAAAACCACCAGGATTAGCTTGGCTCCTGACAGCACTGTTGCAAAACAGGATCCATCCAAAACGTTTAATACGTGAACCTGAAATGCATTAATGCTGTAAATATAAAAGTGATTCACAGTGTTGACAAACACACTTGCTCCCATATTACTTTCAAGCTCCAATAACAATTCTAGTCATTTAGACTTAAACATTATAAAGACCTTAACACTGTCCATTCCTCCCCTTTATCCTCTAAATATGAAAACAAAAAAAGGAGGCAGGAAAGATCTTCATCTCTGTTGTCCAGGGCTGCTCCCACACTGGACTGAGGCAAATAAGCCCAGTGTTTGTGATGTTGCTCTTGGCTCCAGCAGCTGACTAGAACCAGAACTAGCTAGAGTTCAGACCACAGCTAAGCAGCTGGCAGCAGCCGGCAGCACCAGAGCATAACCCTGGCCACTCCACAAACAAGGCCTCACAGGTCCCGGTAATGAGAGGGTCCGCCCAGAAATATACAGGAAATTACAATTGCCTGGTCCTGTGCACAACAAACAGTGAGTTCACCGACTCTCTCAACATGGTTATACAGAGAGATGAGGATCCATGAAAATGAATGTGGTGCCATGAGGCGTTGTGGTGGCTCAGTTGACTAAGGTGCATACCATGTAACTGTGACTTCCTGGGTTCAAATCTGGCCTGCGACCTTTGTGCCCCCTCTTTCTCCAACATATCTTTCCTGCCTCTCTTCACTGTGAACTATTAAAGGCAAAATGGCAAAGGCAAAAGAAAGAGTGTGGTACAAGACCACTGACCTATGGTGAAGATGCAATGCTATCATTTGAGGTCACGTGCCGCAACAGCTGACCAGATCAAAGCTTTGTATCTAAAGAAGTTGCGGCAGAACCTTTACTAGACTCCACCGAATTTGATTTTTCCTGCAAATTTTAGCCAAAACTTAAATTACTGGCTAGAGTTGCATTTGCCAAATGACAATATACTAAACATTCAAGGAAGCATTGTTGGAAACCTTCAAGGCCTTGCTGATTTATGTGGCAAACGTATAACCACTGGTGTTCCATTTAGTCCGATCTGGACCCCGAATCAGAGCTGGAAAGAATTACTAGCTGAATTCAGTTTGAAAACCTGGTTGAAAAAACATTAGGAGGACTTTATCTTGTGTTGCAAGGATACATGTCCACCTCTGAAGTCCTTTAAATGTTTGCAAGTTAATGAGATTGTGATTAAGAAGCCTCCACTGCTTCCTTCCATACCTTGAAACATATTGGTGGATGCAGTCGAAGCTGGCTTGAGGTTGGTCTTTGCTGTCGCTGGACAAGTAGAAGGAGAGGACGCGTAGAGCAGAAGGCGAATCTGGAGTGGGAGCTGGGATCTTAACGTACTACAAAGGAAAAACACAGCAAAGAGTCAGTCTCCTATAAAACAAAATAAATATAATATATACAAATATATATATACATATACACACACGTTTACCAAAGCTGCACATGCACACAAATGAAAACACATTATATGCACTCACACATAGACAGGCAAGCAAGTACTCGCTTTCACACAGACACACACACATAATCTGTTGCAAAATAGCTTGACAGTTTAATAGTCACATAGAAGATAAATTGTTTATAGATAGCTAGAATAAAGTCAAATGAAGGTATTTTGACAAGCAGAAACGGAATGCTTTCCTGATGATTATTTATTTTTTTTGGACTTTGCTAGAGCAAAATTGAATTTTAAGAGGTTCTTATAAAAATGGTATGGTGACTGCAGCTAGTGATGGTCAGCTAGCACATAAAGACCTTACAAGGCACAGTCCACAGGCACAGTATACAGTCCCATATCCCTCTGCTGGCTTTGTTCACACCGAGTTATTGGATTGAGCACATTTTTGTCATTCGGACATGTACTCTCTCTGATCTCTTCTCAAACAACAGTCAAATGCAACATGGCAAAATAATATTAATATTGCACAAATATCTCTTTGCACCATTGCCATCTGCCACCATTTATCATTTTTAATTGTATTGATATTGATCTATTTCTAGTATTTGTATTTTATCTGTGCTGTCATTGTGTTTTTATGGAGCCTTACTGCAAGCTGAATTTCCCTTGTGGACAATAAAAGTGAAGTGAACGTGCACTTAGATGCACATTCATGTTCCAACATTGTTAAGGATACTCAAGTATCCTGTTAAGACTTGGCACATGTAAACGGCATGCTCCATTTAAAATGACTAGAATAAGCTCATATTCCAATTTTTAGACACCTAAAAATGATAGCTGAGATATGTAAACAGTATAGAGTAATATTTGTGATGAGTGGATGTATGTAAACAGCTCATCTGAAATATGACTTTAATTGAGAGCTAGTATCTGGAGTATTGTGTGCATATAAATGCTCGCATGAAGCAAGAGAAAGATCATATTGTTTTATAGTCTGGACACTAGCCGGTGTTTCATTCCAAAGCCTTAACTTGTCAATGGTTGCCTGACAAGTCTTCAGTGATATAATGCAACAGCTCATGCATCTTTTATTATCTTTCCAACTGTCAACTTATCATAGGGAAAAGCAATTATCTACTCAGCAGAATTTGAGACACAAACTCTCTGACGCCAAATGCACTGTAGCCAAGAACACAGGACCTTCCAAAGTCATGGTTATTGCAATCAGCATAAATCAATGGACTTTCCTCACAACTTGCAACCCACTGCAGAAACCAGATATTGAGAAATGTAGTTGTTGGGCCTTAAAGGAATACGTCACCCCAAAATGAAAATTCAGTAATTATCCACTCACCCCCATGTCAGTAGAAACTCCACTGACGCTCGTAGGATCAACAAACACAGAGTGAGTTGGCTGTGTGTTACCCACACTATTGAAGGTTCAAGATAACGGTGCCATCTTTTTACAGGTCCCAAAACAAAAAGCATTAAATGTCCATCAAATTTCTCCACAGAGCTCATGCAATAAAATTTTTGTTTTGTAGCCAAATGATTACTCTGCGAGTCCAAAATATAGTATATATATATAGTCCAATATTTACCTCGTTATCTCTTATATTTTCTCATTGACAAAGCTTTGTTCACCCTTTAGCTGCAAGCAGAGTCTTCTGCCAGTGCACTGTTGGGTGCACGCACAACCAGAGCATTGTCAGTGAGGAAAATCTAGGAGATAATGAGGTAAATATTGGACCCATATTGCAAATTTGATGCTATTTTTGGAGCTATAAAAACACGGCCCTATAGGTCAATCATTTAGGAGATGGAACTACAGGAGCTACCTCGCTGTGTGTGGTCCTACGAGCGTCAATGGAGTTTTGACTGACATGGGGGTGAGTAGATACATTTTCATTTTGGGGTGATGTATTCCTTTAAGGCCAACAACTACATTTCTCAATATCTGATGAACTATTTTTTTAAGATAGGACCGGGCATCAAAATCGTCCTCCGCTCCTTTCTTCTGTTTTCACAGTCGAGTGCATGTCAGCTCTCCCGCAGGATCATACACACACACACACAAACGTACAGAATAAGACTTGTACACACACACACACACACACACACACACACACACACACACACACACACACACACACACACACACACACACACACACACACACACACACACACACACACACACACACACACACACACACACACACACACACACACACACACACACACACACACACACACACACACACGATCTGGAGAGAGTTCTGGTGTCGCTCTGCAACTTTAAATAAATCTCCCTGGGTAAACAGTGTTTTTAAGAGTCCGCTCCACTGAGGCGTCCCTGAGATCCCCTGGCAGACGCTCTGGAGCACAGCAGCGCCAAGGCTGCAACCTTCAGGGCAGACAAATGCACACACACACATGCATGCATGCATGCATACACACACACGCGCGCACACACACACGCTTACAGATAATAACAGATCTGGGAAATATAATGACTGGGAAATAAGAGTCTACACAGATCTGACCACTAAAGAAGAAAGGCAAATTGCTTATTGGACTAGAATTCTGTACTTCTTTCCTCAGCGCACTCAGGTCAGAGAAAGCCAACTTGAGTCTCCCGTGCCTCAAAAAGCTACTTTACAAATGTTTTCAGTTAGCGTGATGAGAAATACACCGTTTGAGAGGATATGAGAGTGTGTTAGTGAGTAAGTAGAGAAAGAAAAAGAGTACAGAAATGGAAATATAAAGAGAGATGGTATATCCCGCAGCCGAAAGTCCCACTACAGGGGAGATCCACACGGTCATCTGAAGCGTTCTGCAGTGTCTGATGGGTCAGCAGTTTCACAGCAATCCCATTCATCTTCATGCTGCAGGTAGCTTTACCATTATTTTCGCAGAGGGGAGCATTGCAGTTCAAAGCAGGAAGTCATCACGGGCCATTTCCCCTACTTTCCCATGTCGTGTCCTTGTGCTACTGCTCGGCTTTGCTCTCTTTACCGTTTGAACCCAAATTGTCAAAAGTGTCCAGGCCCTGTCTAGCTTTCCCCTGCCTGTCTAAGAGCTTAAAATGGTGACCACTGTTAGACTGGCATCCATGGCTCTCGGCTCTGTCATAATTCCACAAGGTATAAGATTGATACTTAATATGAAAATGAATACAACCTATTACCGGAAAAACACAGGTCGAAGTGCATTCAACACCGAGATGGGAAGTTTCTGACCCCTAAGACAAATACCACTTTAAACAGGCACCAAACAGGGAGTTCCCAGTTAGAAAGTTTGAAATTACATCATGTTGAAACAAACAGAGCTTACTGTTTTGAGCGTTCTATGTTTTTATCTGTGTGTGCCATTGTAGCACATTGTGAAGTTCTTATGTTAACCTCACATCCTCAAGGTCATCAGGCAGAGGCTTCAGAGATTCTGGATTGTCTGTTTTTGGCTTTTCTGCTTGAGCACGTAGTTTACAGTGGACAGGAAAATAAGAGAACGAATAATGTCTTACAATGGTCGCGAACTAGATTTGCACCAGCAATTCTGGGAATGCGTGATATGCCACCTTAGCCCACGGATCCACTAGGGTGCCCCGCTCCTAGCTGTCTTAAAAGTCACTTCAGATTAAGATCTGCCTTTCAGTCTTGAAGTGAGCAACAAACCAACACAGATGTTAACTCTATTCTCTTATCAGCCCACTGCACATGTCCATACACGCTGGCTTTCACTGCAGGAACTTACACAAACAATATCTATGCCCGAGCTCAGATAGCACAGATACAGACTGGCCTGCAAGTGGCTGCACAGGTGGGTGTCCTTACTATCTGATATAACGTAGTCTGATTTTTAATACATCTGGCTCTGGATTGCAGTAACAGTTGCCTGCGGGTCAACTTTCAATGAGACTGGTTTCAAGGTTGTAAGTTAATATTGCATGCTCTTACTGTATTCAAAATTTGCTAACAAGAACTCAGTAATGCATATTATATTTTGAGCTGAGTTTACATGGAAATGACGACACAATAACACATAACACAGCATACCACACATCATAATGCATCAAAAGTCACATTTTGGACACAGCAATCATCACTGGAGAAAATAAAATCTAATTTCCCATGCACCAATACTTGTGGGAGACCGAGAAAGTCAGAAAACTTCCATTCATTCAACATTTCTCACCACATGACAAAGAAACGAACTGTTTACATTTCACAAGGTAATGCATGTACTTTCAGTCAGGCATGGCCATTAACTTAATTAACTTAACCTTAATAAAACAACGTTAAACATGTTTGTTATTTCAACAACCCCTATGGCGATATAAATAAAGACGTCACATTGTAACATTGGTTACATACACCAAGCCCTTGCTCTTCTTTGTTAGCCCCAACCATCTTAAAACACCTACACATCTGTCAAAGCAATCTCCCTCTCCAGATTGTGCAACTCTGAATCAGTTGTGAAGCCAGAGGAACAGCTGGCACTCAAGGTTTTATATGACAAGACTTCTTGTCTCCATTCTCTGCAAAGTGAGGTTTGAGATAAACCATTTAATCCCCTACAATAAAAGAACAGAGCGTGAAGAAAAACAGGGCTTAGGCCAGGGTTGGGGTCAATTTGCAAATTCAGGAAGTGGATTGTCTTAACAATGAAAATGTTGAAGGGTTCTTAAATCCTATGTTGAATGAAAAAACGGTTGGTTCATCTTTAACCACTGAACTGCATTTTGAAATGATTGAATTCAGAATGAATGCTGGTTTACGCCTACTGCTTCAACACTACCTCGTCATCCACCCAGAAAATCCTCCTGACGTGCGTTACTTTAAACTGCTCAGACGGTTGAGGAGAGCCCCCTTATTTGTTTTGAGTTCCACTTCTAATGAAATCCAACTCTGCATGAAGGGTGACCAGTATTTCCTGAGCGGTATGAGACACGCAGGTATAGAGACAGGTATGACTCTCAGTAATCTGACAAAATGCTATTTCACGGCAACGGAGTATGGGAGCTAATCTGACTCAAAGTCATAAAACTACAAAGGCCTTGTTCAAACCCAACCTTAAAGTCGCTTTCTCAGTTTACACTAACTGAAAGCACAAGGTTGTGTGGGGAGTTTTCAAGCAGTATTAGTGCATCTCAGTGCTGGACAGCCTGCGAGCTCACATATCGCCATGTGAGGAAGGCTGCATGCTTTACTTCTGGGCAAAATTAAATGTTTTATATAGGTTATGACTGGAATGTTATGCTTACTGAAGCGACATGAATATTTGATGTAAAGCTTGCACCACCCACAAGTATTGATAAAAAGACAAAAACAACAAAAACATGATCCAATCAGTGAGGAGATCATCAGAGGAGGTTTTACTTTCAATCTTCCTCTTCGCTAACAGCAATAAATAATTGATGGGTCTGTGTTTATTGGATTGTGCCATGGGCAAATGCAGGATTCCAGCTGTTTCAAATGCCCAGTCATGCAGCGCACCCAGAAGCACTTCCTGGCATTTAGCCAGCGACGGCTCTTCTTATGACCTCCACAGGCAGACTTCTAGAGTCCCCCGCTGGGCCTGAACCACAACAAGCACTCGCTCATTCCCGGCCATTGGGCCCCACACCAAAGCCGAGAGCATTCTCCTAAGAGGCGCACATGGCAACTCAAACTCAGAGAGCCGCCCGCACAAAGGACTTGGCACTTAAAGAATCCAACTGACCGTGAATAATGAAATATTTATTGTCTGCCTTTCAAGTAAAATATTCAGGGAATCTGTGGGCTGCGCCTGATTTTGTGATTCTTACATTTAAAAAAAAAGAAAAAAAGGAAATTGGAACAACACATCAAAAACGAGTGACGTTACCAAGGTACTTGAGTGTAAATTAACTGATCAGCAATGGTCCATGCTTAAGAAAGGGGTGGAAAGGGATTGGTAGTAACATTCCCCTACACGACTCGTGACCTCAATAATGCTCAGTGACCCCCAGAAGGCAAAAGGACAGGGGGCAACGCTAGAGGAGCCCGAGTCTGAGGTGATGCAACTCGTAATACTTTCTCTTAACCCTGACGCCTACTCACTCCACACATCCGCTCCCAGACCAGCCAGGCATGCCCCTATATCTATCTCTGTCTCACTCTTCAGTCCCCATTCTTACTCTAATCAATGCCACTAGGTCGGTCTAGTCCTGGTGGCTCTGTCCTTTCACTGCTTCCTCCTCAGCTGATGTCTGGGGAGGGGAGGTGGGGGGGATCAGTATAGTATAGGGTGCAGGGTACTATACTGTCTGTCAGTTTATCTCTCTATCCTGCTTTGCCTTCTCCATCTCCCGTCTGTGAGCTTCTCAACCCTATTTGCTCCAATACAGGTCGACCCGTCTCTCAACTGTCTACATGCTTCACTCCGTCTGACGGGCTCCTTTCACGTTCTTTGATGTTTATGGAAATTTCCACTTAAGAGTCTTTACCAGCAAAGGAAAATTATCTGGAGGCTTATCCTATACGCAGACAGCGCACTCCCAAATTATCACACAGACGTATAGACAGGGGGGAAGCAGGAAGAGGCCGCAATGCTGACGTGCTATTATAGTGCACAAACTTGAGGAAGACTACTGTTGAAACGTTGAACTAACCGATCAGCATTACAGACGCATGCGCTTCTCCTGTGTATGGGATTTTTCCATCCAAGAGTCAACCTTGACTACATTCAGCAGCCAAAGAGAGAACACACACGCACACACACTGACACATAATAACAGATCTGGGAAATATAATGACTGGGAAATAAGAGTCTACACAGATCTGACCACTAAAGAAGAAAGGCAGATTGCTTATTGGACGAGGATTCTGTATTTCTTTCCTCAGAGCTCCAGCAGCCAGAGAAAGCAGAGAAAGCAGACCTGTAAAACACTATCTACAATACACAAGGACAACAAAATGAAACAACCATACTGCCATATGGAATGGAATTATGTTGGACTGTGTTTAGTTCAGTTGATTTCACTGGAAATCAATTGCCCTTTGAACTAGCAGTGAACTGAAGTCAGTAGGACGCACGCCGTCTATGTCTCACACAAATAGGCATCCAGCCGTCCCCCCGGGCCTCCAACAGTCTGTATTCATAACCATGTTAGAAATTAGGTGGAGATATTTCAACTTTTAACCTCGATGACTTATGTAAGATAAAACTGCAGCAGCAGTTAAATATTTGGCAAGAGGCCACCTGTGTTTGTGATCTAAATGGGACCTCTGAGAAAATCAGTTGCTGTGTTAGTGTGTGAGTGGGAAATGTGTGTTCTGCATGTGTACGCATGCATGTGACTAGTAGTTTTCTTGCCTAGCTATGTTGAATGCACTTATTGTAAGTCGCTTTGGATAAAAGCATCTGCTAAATGCCTGTAATGTAATGCATGTGAGCATATACTTAGTCACACATATGCTCAGTGTGTATGCGCATGTGTTTCGTTCCTTTTAACTTACACTTCCTTGACAGTGTGACTCAAGGGGACAAGATCAAAAGACTGACAGAATGATTGCAGTCAGGTTTTACGATGTTTCCCAGCATTATTAGTTTAGTTCTTTGCCAGTCTCTTTCCATCTACCCAACAAATATACTTCCATCCATTTCTGCGTTAGAAATTGTGAATGAAAAACAGTCTTACCTAATAGCGCCCAGTGGCTACAACATACATCTAAACACACCATTAAGATTTCATTTTTAATCTATAAGAGATATCTGTCATTGTGCCAACCGTGCCACTGCCCGTGTGGAGAACGCAAGCTTGTTATTTGTTTTTGGATGAAGACTTCTGAGATTCTGAGAAGATGTAAGGTCAGTTTTCATCTCACATCTTGGGCCTTTAGCTGACGCTCTTATCCAGGGTGACTTACAGTGAGAGCAGACAGGAGTTCAGTATCTTGCTCAACAGGATACGTCATGGCTCTGTATGACTGGGCTTTTTCTTCCCATCTCCATTCATATTACAGATATTTCTTCTTCTTTTAACCCATTTTCTCTTGACTGTCTCCTCATTCTGTACTTTACTATTCTTGCTTTGTGCCTTCATGTAAAGCACTTTGCAACCTCTGCATTGAGTGCTATATAAATAAAGTTTATTTTTCTTTTTGTTAGCTTGTTATGGGGATCTGTGACCTTCCAGAATAATGACAGACAAGACCGTCTAGAAGCAGTAGTCTACCACAACACCCTGCCACCAGTTTTGCAATTTACACCAAGAAATGCTTCCCAGTAACTGCTGGTAACACTGCAAAGCAAGCAGCCATTTCACAAAATATCAACATCTCATGTTTTGATATAATGGAAATACAACACACACAACCTGAGTGTATTTGAAATGGATGGGAGCCACAACATAAGCACTAGCTGTTTCTAAAACACAAATGAAACCGACTGAAACGGTGAATGGCAGCCCTGTATGTCAGCCAACAGGAGAGCATGAGGAGGTAAAACCTTTATGATGCGTGTGTGCTCCTTCATGGTCAGCATGGTGCCATACAACTAGAACAGAAGTGCAATGGCCAAACTGTGGCTATATACAGAGCATAGCTCTGAAGTGAGAATGTGGACCTTGAATGTTTCAATCTTTCAGGAACCAAATGTGAGAAGTTTAGTCTAACCCTGGGATCCAGGCTAATGGACACATTCGGCTTTTATGTACCACCAGAAAGACATACGCAACCCAGTTTGGGTCCCGAACACTGACCTACACCTTCATTCCTATCCCATGTATTAAAAAGGTGTACAGCTGACACATGAAGGCCTCAAAGCCAAAGAAGCAACACGGTTCACACATACGATTAGCATCTTTTTTTTTAATTTTTTTTTTTTTACATAGCTTCATTTTCAATGTCTCTCTCTCTCTCTCTCTCTCTCTCTCTCTCTCTCTCTCTCTCTGTGTCTCTCCCTGTGTCTCTCCCTGTGTCTCTCTCTCTGTCTCTCTCTCTCTGTCTCTCTCTCTGTCTCTCTCTCTCTGTCTCTCCCTGTGTGTCTCTCCCTGTGTGTCTCTCCCTGTGTGTCTCTCCCTGTGTGTCTCTCTCTCTCTCTCTCTCTCTCTCTCTCTCTCTCTCTCTCTCTCTCTCTCTCTCTCTCTCTCTCTCTCTCTCTCTCTCTCTCTCTCTCTCTCTCTCTCTCTCTCTCTCTCTCTCTCTCTCTCTCTCTCTCTCTCTCTCTCTCTCTCTCTCTCTCTCTCTCTCTCTCTCTCTCTCTCTCTCTCTCTCTCTCTCTCTCTCTCTCTCTCTCTCTCTCTCTCTCTCTATATATATATATATATATATAATAAAAAAATTAAATAAGAAAAAACAGTGATCCATTTTGGCCCTCAGGCCTGTCCCTGTGTGCAGGTTCATGTGAGGGGACACTCTCTTAATGAGCCACGGTTCACCCTGTACTGTCATAAATGTCTCCACAGGTTATGAGACGGGGACGGGAAAGGGTCACTTTCCTGACTTTATCAAACGATAAAGTTGATTGAACAAAAACTGTGAGAGACTGCTGTCGGTGCACAGGGCTTATGTTTCCTGCTAGCCTTTGGTTGAATGTGGGGTCTGGGTGTAGATCTCATGCAGGCTATTGTTTCCACATCCTCTGCAGCCTGAGTAATGGCCTTCTGAAAACAGGCTGTCTTTTGTTCTGGCCTCCTCGGCTCCAGAGTGGGATGCCATGGCACTGCTTCCCCTTTCTGGGAGATAGGAGGAGAGGGAGGAGGTGCAGGAGGAGGAGGGAGTGAAACCTGTCGCCGCCACCGCAGCCTGCTAACAGCGGGAGCCAAGTCACTCTGGGCTGGGTGCTAATGCAAACTGTTTGTGCGTGTAAGTGTGCGTGTATGCGAGCTATTCCAGCATGAGCACAGAGAGGCTCAACTCCAGCTCCTCTCACCAGGGTGTCATCAGCATTACTGCCACTCATAAGACGGAGGAGGCAGAAAAGCCAAAACTCCAGCCATCAGCCAAACATCTCAGCCACTGACTTAAGCACACAGCCGCACCCACACACACACACACACACACACACAAACACACAGGCACACGCAGACAGAGACAAACACATACACACTCAGACAGCTAGCCACCACCCTCATCCTTACCACACATCAGTAAACACTACTTCTCATCATCTCATCACAAACAAAGGAGCCAAAGCGTTCCCAGGGCCACAAGTTGACACATGCCATTTAAGATGCGTCCCCTCCACAAAGGGCCCTCCGACCACCAGCGCCCACAATAGAGAACAGCGAAACAAAACACAATGTGTCTGTGTCTTTGGGCAAGTGACGGGGTGGGGAGGGGGGAGGGGGGGGGGGGGGGGGGGGGCAGTGAGCGAGAGGGAGATAAAGATAGAAAAAACAGAGAGAGATTTTGTGTGTGTGTGTGCGTGTGTGTGTGTGCGTGCGACTGTCTGTGTGATCCCACAGTCAATCAGTCAGCGCTTCGAGCTACGCCGTCTCTCCTCTCTAGCTGAGTTCCACGTGCTGGCATAGGGTGATTAATGTGGCTGCCTTGAGTGGGAGACAGTGCATGTAATCAAGCCCCAGCCTGTAATCACCTTCCATTCCTTTTCATTTGCAATTTCACAGAGGGCCAGGCTGCTGCCAGAGATGCTAGCTCCGGCACTGGGAGAGAGATATGGGAGGGCGGGGGTTGATGGGGGCAATGAATGGATGGATTGGATGGATGGATAGATGGATGGAAGGAAGGATGGAAGGAGAGGGGGTTGGGTGTGGAGGAGGAGAAGTGGGAGGGGGTGCTGTGCCACAAGCATCCCCTGAGGTTTCCCCCTCCAATGCCAAGGACGATATGTCTCTGGCAGGTGCCTGAGGGCAAAACTGTCAACTCCGACAAATTGTGGGTCATGGTGCCCGACACGAGCCCCCCCCCTCCCCCCCCCCCCCCCCCCCCACCCACCACCACCACCACCACCACCCCCCCCAAGCAAAGCAGAGTGGGATCTTCCACAGAAAGCTATGTTTCCTGAGATATAGGGCCATACCATTACACACACATATGGGAGAAACAGGGGAAACAAGCGCCCTTTCATGTCTCATTAACTTGTGGTGGGGGGTTTTCACATGAGGGAATTAGATGGGACATGTTCCTCGACAAGCCAAGATGTGTTCCATATCTCAAAGCCGCTTAATAAGACAAAGAATGCGTTTTCCAGTACTGCTGGATCTCGGAGGCCGCTTGTCTTCCTCTTGCTCTCAAGAATTCAC
Organism: Hoplostethus mediterraneus; assembly: GCA_034670385.1. Lineage (NCBI taxonomy): Eukaryota > Metazoa > Chordata > Actinopteri > Trachichthyiformes > Trachichthyidae > Hoplostethus > Hoplostethus mediterraneus. The sequence continues at coordinate 13,200,019 of JAXDDW010000004.1, forward strand.
TAAATAAATATGTAATCCGGCCGGTGCACAAGATTTTCATTCTTGGCTGATGTTTTTAAGTGAAGGAGCAAGCTCTAACCACCAGTGTTTAAAACATCATAATCCCTCAACAATTTCCCCTTTGTCCTGATGAAATGGAGGCCCCACATTGATTAACGCGATCTGAGGGAGAACAACATCTAGATTTATTACCAGTGACATACAGTATATTTACATTAGAAAGAAATTATTGAAATACAGTCAAATCTTATTTGAAATATGAAAAACATGTTCAACTAATTGCCCTCCATTTTCCCATGTGTGGTTAAATGCTTTTTAATTGCATGTATCAAGATGATTTACGCACAAATTAGTCTATTTTTGCTCATTGGGATATTGGGAATATCTAAAGTTGCGATAGTTCAGGTTTGACTTCATTAGAAGCAACAAAGACGTACAAAGATTGGACACCAGATGACAGATTGGACACCTCGTTTAAAAACTTTGCACATAGTTAATTCATAAGAAATTGCTGGGAGCATTGGAAGAAGTGTGCAGTCTTCTGTATTTTAGCCTCTATTGCATTAGATTCATAGCAGGGAAGTTTATATCACGGGCACAAACCAACCCTCAGGGCAGGCATAACACATCTGGACCGGCTGTAATGTGCTAGACTGAAAAACTTTGCTCATTTTGGGTGATCCATGGAGGGTGACAAACATCCCCCCGCTCATTGTTATTCAAATCAGAGGAGACGGCAAACAAATGGGGGGGGGGGGGGGGGGGGTCTATTGGCGACTAGAGCACACTCCAGGGATCTGGATATAGGCAGTCTAAACACACAGGCAGACAGAAAACCCCCCCATACACACTCAAACACACATATAAATACACAAGTGACAACACACACACACACACACACACACACACACACACACACACACACACACACACACACACACACACACACACACACACACACACACACACACACACACACACACACACACACACACACACACACACACACACACACACACACACACACACACACACACACACACACACACACACACACACACGATAGAAGGGTCTGCACTCCACTCTCAACAATGGGCAGAACAGGAAAGAGGAGGTGGGACATGAATACACACACACACATAAAGACACACACATCACAGCACGGACACACACAAAGCTGTGTAAATGCACTCAAACACACACACACACACACACACACACACACACACACCCAGGTCATAGCATACACATGCAAACATTTAACATATGAATGCACATGCACAGATGCACAGCATGTATATACACTCACACCCACCCACCCACCCCTAGACTGCAGAATACAACTACAATGTGTTCTTTTCCTCCTTTTCTCTCTCTCCCCTTTCTCTCACACTCACACACTCACACTCTCACACACACACGAAAAGTGGGCCTCCAACCTGAGAATGAGAGAGGGAAATTAGCAGGGTCAGCTGCCTAGCTATTACTGTAGCAAGTGGCTGTGTGTAAATTTACCAGCACTACACACACACATTTACGCATGTCTGAGTCAGGCAGACAGGGAAAGCTAATGCAAACTGAAGTCATGATGTGTCATACTGTAATCAAGAATATTACGGGTCCTGTACTTACCTCTAAACATTCATTTGGCTAATAACTCTTCTCTCACACACACACACACACACACACACACACACACACATAAATAGAGAGGGGTGTGAAATTCCCTGCAATCCCTCGGCGATTACAATTACACCAGAGGTCCAAAGACTAATCCAGGGACTGTCGGGCGTTCAAGACATACTCACATCCCCATGTAAAAGAGCAGACCCCAACTAAAGACCCAGGCCAGCTCAGGTTTGCCAAAAAATTCCACATGTTTGTGTTGTGTTTTGATGCCTTCCTCTCCAGTACTCCAGTTGAAACAAATCTCACTAGCAAACAGGCAACTCAATAGTCCAGCGACTGAAAAATCCTTTTCAATTTGGCCTTCTCTTTTTAATCTGACATTTGTCCATGCATAGTCCATGATTTATAACCCTGGGACGAAGCCAGCCAATAGAAGCTCTATGAATGTGTGTCCATGTGAAAATCAACTTTTATGCTTGTTTTTCTTGTGGAAGACATGAGGTTTTTGCAGGACACGTACCATGTGTTTCACTGCTAATATTCTGTGCCATATTCAGTTTCTCTGATCGTCTAGACTGAATCTAACATCATATGGATCAGACAAGTTTTATGGTTAACCAACTACTTTACTGCACTAACCACAAATTCTTCCGACGATTCTTCACCCTCTCCCCTCTGCTTGGGGCGCGTAGTCTCAACGTCCTGAAGTTGTAGATTAGATTTACATCTTTTCTCAAATTCAGGGCCTGACAGCTTTCCAGGGATGTTGTTGGTCCCTCAGCTAATTATCTTGTATGGAAAGGAGTTTGAAATGCCCTGTTCCTCTGAAGGAGGCTTGCAGTTGGGATCAACAGAGCCAGGGAAAATGGCAGCTGACCCACTGCCCCCTCACTGACATCCCCCACCCGAAGCACAAAACTGCTTCTCAATCCTAGGGTATCGTGACGGCTTGGGCAGGAGCCAGCTCACACTGTTTATGGGAACTTCCTGAACCGATTAGAAAGTCCCACCCCCTCCTGAAATTAAGAATAATGGAAGAACAGGAAGTGGAACTAGTGGAACTGAATCACCCTCTCCTTTAAAAACAAATCTTTCAATAGGATGTCTCTACCTCAATTTCAGACAAGATAGAAGGTGGCTGTAGGTATGTCTGGGGGATACAGGTGGTACTGCGGCCCAAAAAGACAAGCATACAGGTTAGCTTGTTATGCTCTTAATCTATTTCTCACCATCTACTTTCTGGTAAGTTTATTAAATTATGTTAAAAAAGGTGAATAACAGCAATGCAGTTTGGTGACACATTTTAATAACTATTACAAGGAAGATTTGAGGATGCATGGAGATGGTACTCCTCCTCTAGCAACAATTTCAAAACACACTGATGGAAATTTTCTCACATCTTAGCTACTATCTAAAGTATAGGCCTTTTCTTTTGGGTCATGATAATGATGATACTTAAAGTAAAACAAAGAGCCCGGGGTTGACACACTTTCCCTGCTTCCTACCTCTAGCTGTCACCCAGAAAGGCCACACCTGTCTTCACACACACTCACACACAGTTCACCACCCACGCTGTGAGGTTTAATCCGATCTCTTAACGACACCAGTCCTCTCACAAACCTTACCACTGCTCAGCTCATTGTCAAGCTAGCAGAGGGGTTGCTACCGTTTCCATCCAGTTCATGCAATTAGCATTCATATTGGGTGAAAAGTGAAATAATCCCAAAGGATTTTGTCATTTCATTCACATTCAGGCTATGTAGATTATGATGCCATTTAATGAGTCCAAGCATATAGCTAATGCATTACTGGCTTAGAGGACACACACACACACACACACACACACACACACACACACACACACACACACACACACACACACACACACACACACACACACACACACACACACACACACACACACACACACACACACACACACACACACACACACACACACACACACTTTGACTCATGAGTTTCCAGTAGCAAATGACACGGCTCTGGCTGTGACAGGGGGTGGGTGTCTCTCTCTCTCCCTCTCTCTCTCACTCATTCTCGCTTGCTCCCTGCCCCCCTCCCATCTTTTTCCCAGCACTGCTCTTTGACTTAACAAAGCCTCTCCTCAGTCACCAGCCTGACCCAGTAACCCGCATGGCTTCGATCTGCTGGAGACAACCGGCTATAAGCTCCCATCCAACAGCTCTGAAGGCTCTAACTGCTCCAGCAAGATGGGTAACACATTTACTCGTGTTGGAAACGGGTAATGGACAAAAGATTTCAGAGGCAACAGAATTTAGAAGAATCCAAGAATTTATTCTGAATTTAAAAAGGGCAATTTTAAAGGCAACTGAAATTGGATTTGATGAAACTTTAATTATCCCCATGGGGAAACTGCATGGCATCCCCCTTGTTAATATAAATTATGGCACACACCCTTATTTTGGGAAACATATGAGAAAACAACGTTTTACCACCCCACAATCATCCTTCATCCATTTGAACAAATCAACCAAAGCCTAGTGGACTGCAAGGCAACATGCATAAATACTACCTGGTTTTTAAAAAAAAATCAATTTCTAACTTTAGCTGGTTATACTTTTTTGTTACACTGCATCTTCAACAGAAAAATAAAGCTCTCAAACCTTGTAGCACAGTGTTGTGGAAATAAGAATAAACCCCAGGCTTACCCCTTGGTTTCCTTTGAAACAAATAGAGGGTTGACTTGGTAAGGATCCCTGAGGTGAGAGAGAAAGAGAGCATTGGTTGTAGCAAAGGTGCACGTATTCAGAGAGCACGTTTATCTAAATGTGTCTAACAATAATAATAATAACAACAACAACAACAAATAATCTCTTTAATCCATAGTGAAATTAAAGCTACAAAATAAATAAGGCTTGCGTGCTGCCAATGCCCTCTCTGAACTGGACTTTAAACCAGTACGAATCGTGAGCAGGAGACGCAAAATGTTTAACTTGTTTGTCAGATAACTAGGCACATTGATGCAGCGTCTCTGGTTTGCTTTGAAGCGCAAGAAAGATTTCCTAACAAACAGCTGACAGGCTTGTCTTTGCCGACAATCACAGGGTTGAGCCCTGGTATGCAACAATGTAGCCAATTGATTTGGGGTTAGCGTAGTGAACTGTCGCTGTGGCAAACTTGTTTGAGCGAGTCTCGTCGACTTGCCTACGACAGAAGACAGACTAACACGTTGTAATAAAATAAAAATGAAAAATAAACTAATTAAACTTAAACAGCAATAATTGTACGCAGTGTCGAAATTAACCAACAATCAAGCAATAACTTTGACAAGTAAATGTGAGTGGTAATTTCCCGACACGTATATATTAAGAGGACATAGTACCTTGAGATTCTGGTAGGCTTCCAATGCTCTGATAGCTGTGTCGGTGAGCTTGACGTGGTATAGCGTCTTGTTTGGGGTATTTTTATTAATTTTTCCACAGGAGAGCCCATAGTGGTGCTCCTGCCTCAGCGAAGCCATCGCTGGCTTTTCTCTTCTCTGCAATTAAAGCTGCTTTCCTCTCAGCTCAGCGCTCTCATTGTTACGTCACAATAGGCGGGGTTTCGGTGACAAGAACGACCTAGCAGGCACGTCGTGAGTGACAAAAAATAAATAAATCAGTATGTCATTATAATACCCCTATACGGACCTATAGTGTGTCTATAGCAATCAATAGCAAATTTATAGTGACTTTGTCTTACTTTACATTTTAAAATATCTTATGGTATCACTATAATATTCCAGTAATATTCATATAGGGACTTTGTCTGTGGTACTCATTACTGAGTTTATGGTGACCTGATCATGCTTTGTGGTATTTTTTTATTATCGCCTATCGTATCACTATAATATCCCTTTAATATTCCTATAAGGACTTATAGTTTGCTCTAATATCTGTATAGTATCCTTCTAAAATGTATTATACGATTACTATAGGTCTTTTGCCATGGAATATCTGACAAGAAAAGTAATGCACAAAGCATTAACAATTATTTTAAATTGTTTCTTATAATGAATGTATTATAGTTACTTATTACAGTTACTGACAAATAAGACTCATAATGGCTACTGACCACGGGGACAGATGTCCACGCTTATGCATGCAGTGGACAGTGAACCCACCTAAATTCAGTTTATCCACCTTTTTAGCCTGATCTTTGTAAATCTGTGTAAATTCATAGTATACATCATAATAAGTAGTATCTTACTGATACTTAAGTTACATGAAAATACGGTCTTTAAGGAAAAAACAAATCAATGCTTTCATGAAAATAAAATAGATTTTTATTTCTAATGGGGCCTTATGATGATCACTGATTGCACATCATAATTTAGCCACCTTTTTATTTACCACTACACTACTAGCCAGGATATAGATGGTCAGTAGAGTTTGTTGTACAAATAATTGATAATACATGCTATTGTCTAATATACAGCACACTCTTAGTCAAATAGGATTATGCAAACGGTAATTGAATGACAGCCTGTTTTAACTTAATAGAAATTTGTCCCGTGTCATTTGTTTGTCATTTGACTGCTGACTTCCAAATGTTCTGCCAATATTTCTGCAAATAACTTTTAAAAGAACTCATTGACTACTAAAAACTGTCCATTTCATTCAATTTGGAGTGTCTTCAATCAGCTTATCACATTCTCTCCAAGCTCAGCAATTCATCTGCATTTCACATAAATCCACAGGCATACCATTACACATTCACAGAAATACACACACATTTTTTGATTACTCATTGTTGAGAGAATAAATTGCTATTGTTGAGCAAAAAGCTTTTACTGTCTTACGTATTAATCAATTGATTAAAAGAGCCCGGAATGCTAAATGAGGAAAGAAATGACAAAAAAATCCCCAGAATGTGGGTCAGTTTGCAAGCAGTAAGCCATGACAGCAAAGATGCTTATCCTGAGGGTTAATGGGCTCAGTTTTCATCTTTTTTGACAGTCCAACTTTCCTTTCCTCTGCTCTTGGATGAGTCCCAACAGTGAAAAGGGAGTAGCTAAAACTGATACTGAACCAAATCCCACCGCTTGGTTGAACTGGCAGTTTCTGTGATAGTGCACACACATGTTGAACTTCCCATTGTGTTTGAGTGACATAACCTAGCTGAATTATAGCTAAACAACTTAACGTAGCTCTGAAAAAGCACAACTGAGGTTGGCAAAGCAGATGAGTCTGACAAGTAAGCCTATTTAGTTAAATAGCTATTCCCTGAATGAAAGTACATAAGGGGGGTTACTAGAGGGTAAGAGAGAACAGGTGGTGCTGAGTCTTCATGCTTTAGTTCGATTAATCTGAGATTTTGAGAGGCCTGTGTTTCTTCCAATCACCACCCATGATGTAATTCTTGACAATTTTCAGTGCACAGGAAAGAGAGACCAGAGAGCAGCAAGTGAGGCTGCTGAAGGCTCTCCTGAAATGATAATTTATAAGAATAGGTTTTTGGTGTTTTCCACCCCCATACCTTATCAAATGCATTTGCAAATACCCTGAGATAAACACAGTACATTGAGCCCTTTAGAAAAGCCTCCTCTTTTCCCCCTCATATAAACCTGTGTTTGTCCTCCCCTCCAGGTTTTAGTCCCTCGTCCAACGACCAAGCAGTGTGAGCAGATTAACCCGTTTCACCCCTCCCCTCTTCTTTACCTGGCTCGGCTGTCTCATCCACTCATTGTCTGTGGTTTGCCATCTGCTGCAGGGGAAGCCGCTAAAGCACGCTGACCCCTGGGGATGATGCTTCACACCTGAGGTTAATGACGCCCAGGACACCTGCAGCCGGTGTGCAGTAGAGCCACCAGAGCAGAGCAAGTGAGTTTGATCAAGTTGTACTGTGGTCCCCATGTTTCCCGTCTCCAGACTTAAGCTGGTGTCCGTAACATCACCGTGGTGAGATGCCAAGCCTTCTAAAACGAAATGATATAGAATGGATTACAGCCACATGGAGATAGCATGATTGTCAATGAAGAATGCTATGGCCAAACTCTGTCTATGGCTCTGGTGTGAGCCAGGACAGGGGGAATAAGAAAGTGTTTTTTTTTACTACTGCTGCACTTATAGTTATAGTCCTACCAACGTTGTTCTAAATATACTTGAGTAAACTATCGGGACACCTTTAAGTTGTGTATTTATAATGTATTTTATTATTTATGTATAAGAATCACATCCACAATACACTTAAATGTGACAATAGAAGCGATTTTCCACCACTAACCAAAAAGAGTACTTGTATTAGCTATACAATAGTACTGCTGATAGAGTGAACCTTTAGTATCCACAAATCACAAATTTGAATGATTTAAGATGAAAATTTCTTATTTGAAATCATTTTTTCTTATACAAAATAACTTTTGTATGGTGAAGTATATGTTTTCGCAAATGTACCTGAACACACACGCACACACTGTGACTGGGGCATCTGCCACTGAGAAACTGTAGGAAAGGACTACATTCCCCAGCAGACAACAGCCAGTCAGCCATCTTGCCCCAGGTAAAGGGCATTACAATCAGCCAGGTGGGAGCTGATTGAGACAAAATTTAAACAGTGGAATCTGCAGTGCACAGGAAAGAGAGCCCAGAGGGCAGTTTTTGTTGTTAAGTAAGTAATTATAAATACTGTTTTGTTGCAGTCCTGCGTCCTGTGTGATCTGTGCCATGCATTTGCCCTCAGAATGGGCTTGTGACCCCCGGGCGCCAAAACCACACACACTGTACTGCTCAGTTAATACATGTTTCATTGTGAAATCCAAGAAGATATTTCCACAAAGAGAGTGCAAATGACTCAAAGGCTGAGGCTTAGAAAGGGTGTGTGATCAAAGAACAATCTCCAAGGCGTGCGTGTTCACACACACATACACACACACAGACTGTTATTTCAGCTGGCAGGGATGGTGTGTCTGAAAGAGTGAGAAAGCACTTTTGAATTTGTGAACGATATCGGGTTAGACAGACTAACGCCTTGCCTTGTGTCCAACACAACACCACTTTTAGGTTGGTTTTACAAAGGGCCAAAAATCTGATTTTTGGTCTTTTTCCAGCACAGATTTGATCCTCCCTAAATACGCCATCTAAATGAAATAATACACATGGAATCTGATGTTTCCCTATTCAGACGGTAATGAAAAGATCCTATGAATGCCACAAAGGGTAATAAATATGATTTTCTGTGTAAGAATATACACTTGTAAGAATCATAGGACCAATAGATAGCAAGGCCCAAAAACAAGACGAACACAGAGAGAAAATATTTAGTTGTTGCTGTGAGGTCTCAAAAAGCCAACCAACCTCCAGACAATATCAATGACTCACTCAGCATGCTCTTTCCTCAGATCAAACTGCAATTCAAACACACGGTTGAATGCTTATGGCAATGTAATTTCTCTCAGGAGCAGTTTGTTCTCCCTGGTTAGGAAGGAAGTGCTGTGAGAAAATTGAGAGCATAGATGATGGCTGAGCTGTAATAGCAATTGATTAACTGATTTTACCCCACAGCAAGTGTGATGTTTTGCAAATGAATATGATCTCCAAAGTCCAAATCATGTCATTGTACTGTTTGGTACATTAAAAGATGGAGCATACCATGTACTCATGATGTTGTGGGTTTGAATCTGACTCATAACCTACATATGCCTGACAAAAGCGGGACACTCTTCTATACTTCAATTCTATAATTCAAGTCCTAATTATAGGCTACCCCAATTACAATTTATGTAGTTTTTATATATTAAATATTAAAATATATTAATTATTATGCAGGTTTAAACTAGGTTAATGTGTTAATACACACAGCTTAGAGGGAACAGTGCTCCCGAATATGCTCCAACGTGACATAGATATAGACTATATGGCTTCCAAATAGATTTCTGGCATTTGTTTCTTGATCTATGCTTTCAATGACAAAACCTACTAAATCTAAACCTAGGACAAGTGCCACACCTAAACTACTATAGGTGTGGCACTTGCTATGATACAACTTAAAGCAACAAGAACCAGAATGCAGGTGGTTCTACTGTATCTAAAACATGCTGCCCCACTTCCTCTAGCTGGACCTGATAAAGTGTGGCAAAACCACTGACTTTAAAAATTCAAACTATTTTTAACAGCACTGTCAATAATAAGACAATTAAAAAACAAAAAAAGTTATGTCACAGATCTCACCCAGTGCTTTGGAGGGTGAGCTTCTGTTCTGGAATTTGCTCCGCCCCGCTCTATGATGATGATGATGCAATGTGATTTTGATCATATGATTTCTCTCCTATTGGTTAGTAACAGGAATGTTGATTTCCACTTACCGTCCAAGAAATATATACAAAAACCTTAACATGTCCAACTTTATATGATGTCCCACTTTTCCTGAACATAGCCTAATATTCTAATAAAACAGGAATAATAATAATAATAATAATAATAATAATAATAATAACAACAACAACAACAACAACAACAACAACAACAACGACGATAATAATAGTAAACTTCTATTACACTTTTTTTCACAAAGTGTTTCACAATTAAAAGAATAAAAACACACATGCACACATAAACTGTACATATATAAGATATAGGAGGGGAAAACAAATGAGTGCAAGTGGATAAAAGTGAGTTTTCAATGGGTTTTACCTAAGAGTGAAAATCAGCCCATACAAGGAATCTGCATTTAGACAAAATACAGCCAGGCCTTCTGTTTTTCAAAAGCTGGTCAGTTGAAAGAATGTGAAGGCTGTGTGTTACTTCCAAAGCCTCTCATATCTCATACTCTGGAGCCCACTGAGCCTCCTGTAGCCAGTCTGGGTGCCTCCCTGTATGTGCTGCAGTTGTGGGACATTATTTGGCATATGAAGTAGCAATATGTTTTCATCAGCCTGGGTCCAAGGACAAAGATTACATTTCTGGGGCCCAGTCCAAAAAAGACCCAAAGACTATGGCAAGCTGGTTCAAACTGAAATCCTACTGAAGCTGTCAGAAGATGCAATCAAATCATCAGGATGATTGTACATGCTGTAGGTATTGAGAAATGCAAAGTATCATATCTTAGCTCATACTTTTCTCACAAAATTCTGAAATAATAAAACAACCTCTGGACTGAAAAACAGTCTTCTCTTACCTCAATAAAAGTGGGCTTATTCAGCAACGTCTACAGATTATGCACTTATCTGAGATTCTCACATTTGTTTTCACTGTCTTTAAAGTGAAGGTGGGTGCAAACCTTTCCCACAAGCAGCACAATCAGACTTTGGAGTCAGCTTTTCATTCCCTCTGTGAATGTGTGTGTGTGTGTGTGTGTGTACATGCATGCGTATGTGGGTGCATGGGTGATGGCTACACACAGATACATCCACATACATGTGCACAAATACACAAATGTGCACGCACACACACACACACACACACACACACACACACACACACACACACACACACACACACACACCAACGCCCATTGCCTAACCAGACCCAGGTGTTTGGTGTTTTATTGAGATCACAGGGCTTTTTCAGTCGTCACTTTTACAGTGACTGTGCAGGTGTGACTGATCATTCCAAGCACGAAAGGAGACAATGGTCAAAGAAGAGCAGGTCTGCGTTGTGCTGTTTCCCTCACAACCAGTAGTCTGCGGGATCTTTGTGCTTCCAAATAGTCAACCAAATAGTCGGCATTTAGAAAGAAAAATGTTTGATTCTCGCCTTCTGTTGGTATAGGATTATTAATTGTTTGTACCATGGTGGTTGAGAAGCAATGTCAGCTGTCCATATCTATCTATCTATCTATCTATCTATCTATCTATCTATCTATCTATCTATCTATCTATCTATCTATCTATCTATCTATCTATCTATCTTCCTTTCTTCACACTCTCCCCACATCCATCCTTTTTCACACAAATGACATAGCAGGGTTTGCAAGCGCTCCAGTACCAAATGCCAGCCCACAAACAGAACTCTCTGCTTGTGTTTTTACATTACGGTTGGCATAAGTGAACGATTTTTAACTGTGGTTGAAATATCACTCTGGTCTGGCGTAACCAGCTAACTGGCACCATGCACAAACACACAACAATGAATGGTGCCTGCTGCTGGAACGGCATTGGATAATTGGGGGCAGGAGCAGATTTCCCATAACCACAGGGACACAGTGACAAAGCGATCCAATAAAAGTCAGACACCAGACTGCTGAGGCATTTATACCAAGGGGCCAGGAAGGGGCTGTGTCTTTGAAGCCAGGTTTTGATGGACCAGAGTAACGTCGTAGTGGCCAGACCCAGCACACTCTAAAGCAAATCTAATGCTGGTAAAAGCGCAAATTAGGGAGTTAATTACCTTGGCTGAGTTGAATAATCTAATGGTTCAAAATTGGGTAGCACCTCATGATTCACTGCTGCGTAATCTGGGACCAAGCCAGGATTAAGTCTCATGTTAACACATTACTTCTCATTGGCAGAACTGACTGGCTGTCGACTCGCATACCCAAAATGCCACCGATGCGGCCAGAACAGGCTTCAGAAACATGGTAGTAGTGCAAATTGGCTTCAGGGTGCACTGCTGGAACCAACACCAAGGCTGCATCTATTTCTCATGTATGTCAGTAATTTATACTCTATGTTGTTCCAGGGTAATGCAGAGATGACTGAACAGAGTCATTACTGACTGACCACTATGAATACAGATGTCAGTAGCTCACGTTTTATCACTGCATCTTTTGATCCCGTGGCCATGGCTGTCAACATGTGAAACATCTGAAGACTGAGCCCACAAACCTTGTGGTCGGCTGACACATTGCTGCGCCTTCAAGGAGAAAAATAGATCAGTGTTTTCTTGTGTAACCAC